>VMDR010001993.1:0-104004 GCA_007922815.1 Macrotus californicus
CCACGCGAGTCCTCTCCGCCCCTCCTATTGGTCTGGATGTATGTTTCTTAATTTCTTGGTTGTCGGACTTCCATACGGTTCGATTTTCTGTCAGTTCTGGTTGTCTTTTGTTTTAATATTTGTTGTTGTCCTTCTTTTGGTTGTGCGAGGAGGCACAGGGTGTCTACCTACGCCTCCATCTTGGCCGGAAGCCTGTATAACTCTTTATAGAAGGGTCAGTTATAATGTTTGGCAAGTAACAAAGATCTCTGGATCGTGTGACTATATACTATATCAGTCAGTGACAACTGCTTCCTAATACAAAGCAGTTAGTTAGTACTCAGCTAAACATTTGTATTGAATTTTTAAAGAATACCACACCACATTAATAGTAAATTACAGAAATTTGATTGTATAGGTAAATGACTCAAACTAATTTAGAGTAAAAATTAGCCTTGTTGTGTTATTGCATTTTTATATTGAATTTATTGGGGTGATGATTCGCAAAACCATACAGTTTTCAAGTGTACAACCCAATAAAACATTATGTGCACACTGCATCATGTGCCGATCGCCCCAATCCAAGTCTCTTTCTATCCTCAATTTTCTCCCGTTTGCCCACCTTCCCCTCTGGCCAACACCACATGGCTCTCTGTGTCTATGTGCTTATGTGCTATGCATACATGTTCTTTGGCAAGTCCCTTCTTCCATCCAGTCTCCCCACCCCCTCCCCTCTGACAGCTGTTCGTCTGTTCCATGTGTCCATGCCTGTGTTTCTTTTTTGTTCATCAGTTTATTTTGTTCATTAGATTCCACATGTAAGTGAGATCATATGGTATTTATTGGATTTAAACTTTTAAATGTGAGAAGTACATTATATTTTGGTACTTCCAATTTAGAGAAACAATTAATCAAAAATTCTTTTTGATAAAAAATTGTTAACATGACCTTTCAGCTTTGCCTGAGATCCCAAATCAAGTTTGGGTTTGCATATACTTTCTTGATCAAAATGAAGCCCGAAGATGACATGAAGTAAAGGGAAGTAGTTAGAATTGCTGCTGTGATTGGTTAGTCAATAAAGATAATTCTGCAATTAAGGAAACAAGTAGACTATTAAATATTATACAGTGTCTTTTGAATTTTTCTCCATTGTTTTATGGCTAGTTTTTTAAAAATCTCCTATTGTCTGCTGAGCCTCATCACTTAATTTCTTTCAGCTTTCTCTTCTTGTTTCAAAAGCTTTGTGTTCACCTCTTTTATTGAGAGAAGAGCTATGAGCCCTGTTTCCAATTGTTTACAGTTCTGTACTGCCTAGGACATTGCTACTTCTCCTTTTATGGTGAAAAATAGCACCTCCTCTAATTGCAAACACAGGAGCTGGGGAAGGAGGCATAGTTGTGATGTGACCTGGGGGCTGGCAGAAGCAGGGCTGACTTGAATAAGTAAACTTTTATGGCACTTTAAATATGGTTTTCCTCTGGAAATTGAAAAACAGAGCTCACATAGGGATATTTTGTTCATGCAGAAATGAAATTAGAACTTAGTATAAAAACCCATCAGCCAAACTGAACATGACGTAAAAACTTGAGCATTCAGTCCCAAGTAGGTTATGTTAGCAGAGGTTCCCCTTGAAAGAGCACTGGAGAAGGGCTTCCCAACCAGCCCGTGAATGGGGTGCATCAAAATTCTTGGGGTGCTGGTTAAAAATTGAGTATTCCCAGGCTCCTTCAAGGGCCAGTCAGATTTCAACTGAGGAAGAGCCAAAAATTTGCATTTTTATTCTCTTCTCCACTGGATTGCACTTGGGTAGGTATCTTAGTCCATCAGGCTGCTATAACAAAATACCACAGACTGGTATTCATCAGTACCCAACCTTAATGGCATCTGATCTCCAAATTGCATCCTCCAGGCTGTGGGTAATAAATTTCTGTTGTTTATTTTATTTCTCGCAGTCTGGAGGCCGGAATTTGGAGGTCACGTGCCATCAAGGTTGGGTTCTGATGGGTGTTCTCTTCCAGACTGCAGACTTCTCCTTGTCTCCTCACATAGTGGAGGGGACAGGGGAGCTCTCTGGGTTCTCTTTTATTAGGGAACTAATTCTATTCATGAGGGGTCCACTCTAATGACCTAATTACCTCCCAAAGGCTCTTAGTACCATCACCTCAGGCATTAGGTTTTCAATTCACGAGGTTGATTTTCGGGGAAGAGGGGCACAAACATTTGGACCATAGCAGCAGTGAATGGCTTGGAATTTTCCCCAGCATTAGCCAGATTCTCTCACAAAACTAGGATAACAAGTTCCAAGATGGCGGCACTTGTAGGTGCAGGAACTCCCACTGAATGGGGTGGCTGCTGTCCAGAGTCAGCGGCAAGGTAGAGGGAGCCAAGAGGAATGCCCCAAAGTCCCATCACTCTCAGCCCTCTGCTGCTGAGAGCACTCCTGCTTAAAGACTCCAAAAGTAATTTTCTTCACTCACCTATCTTTGCTACCAGGAAACCATGATATGGAACCTGAACCTGCCTCCTTGTGTGGCTGGCACTGGGTCTTAAGTGTCCTCATCAGAAAGGGCAGGTGGCAGGGTGCCTGCTTCTGTGTGAGGTAGCCTTGTACACTCAGATTTATCCAATCAATTCTGAGCCTTTCCTTAGCTAGCAAAACCCACTTCCTATTGCTTTCCAAAATAGTAATCATCCTGGTTGCCTTAGTCAACAAATACCCATTCACGAATATTTATCAGAGTCCTACAGTGTGCTCTGTTTTAGGCTCCAAAGATTCCGGGGAACAAAAGAAACAAGGCCCTGAGGCCCTGTGCTTACAGAGCCAACCTGGGGGTCACATCAGTACGCCCAGACCCTCTTCTAAGCCCATGGGTCTCACAGACCATGGGAACAATGTCCAGAATTGTGTTCTCATTTTTGTTCTGATTTACATTTTGTTTTGTTTATATTCTGTAAAACTGAGCTAAACACAATGACTTCTCACGGATGGTTTTTGGAAAACATCACCGACTACTGAAGAAAGCTTTGCCCGTCTCAAAGCTTTATCAGGCCCTGGCCTTGGCTCTCAGCGAGGCGGTCCTTACTCAAGAGCGTAGAGAAACTGTAGAACAATTGGCTTTCTCTTTAGATGTCCTTGGTCCATCATTTAGAAAGGATTTATTTTGCTTTGGTCTCTGTTCCCTCATAACTCCAACTTTCTAAAAAGCAACTTTCTTTTTCTTTAGGAGCCATTCTATGTATTTAAAATTAAGCTGAAACGTGAATCTCATATTGCTTTCTCAAATCTCAGAAAGAGTTTAGTATTTTAGTGTGAAGACATTTTGTTGGCCCTTTTTCAATGACATGAGTTTCAGCCCTCTGTTTTTTCATGTCTGGGTGAGGTCTTGGGTAGGTGCAAGAAGCCCTTAGACAGGAAGGGGGGAAGTTCCTTTAAGGATGTGATACAGAAGGGTAAATTTCATGTGAAGAGGACAATAATTTGTATGCATTGTTTTTCAAAATATGATACCCAAATCACTGGAGGCAGACAAAACGTTTTTAGTTGGAATATCACTGGGCTTATTTACTTTCTTATAATATATTTAATTTGGTTAATCATGGCAGACGATACTGGTTTTTCATTTATGACAATCATGTTTCCTTTCATAACAAGATTATTTACATAAAAGAATGTAAAAAGATTAAATAAGCATACAGGTGGTGTATGAATATGATAAAAATCACATGGTAGGTGTCGAAATGAGTTTTGGGGAACACTGATGCCAGGAGCAAGTGTCTTATAGGAAAGCCCCAGACCCAGACTGGGTAAGAAGAGGTGGGCACCCATCACCCACAGAAAGCAGGAAGCTGGTGGAGGTGAGCTTTAAGATAAAATAGGGCGCACGCATGTTATCGATACATGCCAACCACATCAGAATAGCCAGCTGTGCATGTTCAGTTTAACCAGTTACTGAGTGTCTACTCTGGAGAAGGAAAGAAGTAACATATGAGGGGCCGGGGGAGGCAGGGGATCCCCGAAGACCTTCACAGTGAGTGACAGACTCAGGGAGATTACCCGAGACTTCCTGGAGAAGCAGGTCGGACACCAGGCCAGGAGGTCAGAGTGCCTCACCCAGAACTTACCCGCTGGTTTTATCACAGTGGCCGCAGGGTGGCACTGAGCAAGAATGTGTCAATGAAAGTTTAAAAGTGCTTATAACCACTGTTGTTATTTCCCCCCAAATATGAAAGCCATGAAGCAAAAACTAAATAGAGAAGAGAGCCCTTTACCTTACTTATATTTGAAACAGAATCTAGAAACAATATTGTAATTATATTTCTTTCCGCACCTGTGTTTTAGCAGATCTGGGTCAGGGAGCAAAAGTCTTTCTGGGCTGCTCAGAGTGGTTCCTCACCCCAACACCTCCCCTCCCTCCCCTCCCCCACCCTCCCATGTGGCTTCCTTTTTCCCCCTTGCAGCCTCTTAATGGATCCCTCAGTTACCTGACACCAGAGTTCACCTCCCGATTGAAAGCTGCACCCAAGTTCAGGGCTCAAGTTGCCTCTCTTTTTGCAGTTGTTCAGGCTGTATCGGGGCCCCCACCAGCACGTTGATTTTGGGGGGACGGGTGAGAAAGTCCTCGCAAAAAGACAAGAAACCCAGTAGAGTGGACCCGTGCCACTGACCCAAACCACACATTCTGGTGAGCAATTAGGTGGGGTGTAAAAGCTCAGTCACCTAATCCTCCAATCACCAATAACTTTCTAGAAGTTATATCCTTCAACTTTTCTTTTACTGGTACAGAATAAACGGTTATACTCAAGGTCCAAGTGTTGAGTTTCTGTTTAGAGCAAGCGAGGAAACTCAACTCAAGTCCTCAGCCTGAGCTTACTGGTCCCCATGGTCTAGTCACAGCTGCCATTGTGGATACGCCCTCATCTCCTGCTTTTTCTCCCCTCCTGCCTCCATCTGCTGCTGGGACCGTCTCATTTAGAACAGAGCCCTGAAGGATTAAAGATGCAGTCCCAAGTGTTAGAGTCTCAGCCCCAGATGAAGCCTGTGCTTACCCCATTGGTTCGGAGCAGCACTCAGTGTAAAACTAGCACGTGGTGCTATCCTGGGAAGTGTACACACCGACATCTAGACCCAAGACCCAACGCTTCCACGATGGGTGACCTTGAACAAACGTAGACCTTGGACAAAGATTAAATAAACTATTTGGTCTTTCTGAGTTTCAGTTTCCCTTCTGGAGAAAGAAGACGCTCACTGGTTGTGTTGGGGCTTAAATGAGAGCGAGAAAACCTCCCACACGGAGTCTCCACTGTCCTAACCTCAGCCCCTGGTGGCAGGCCTCCTTCAAGCACTTGGCCTTTAACTTGTCCTCTCTTGTTCTGTGCTTGGTTTTTTATTCTTCAGAAAACCACAATGTAGAGCTGAAGAGTGCTTCAAAGTATTGGTGTTAATCAAATACATTTACATGTTCTCTTTTACTCAGTATTAATCTTTAAAAACATTTTTTTAAAATGCTCCATGTCCAAAAGCAAAAATCAATGATTTTTTAGAAATGTGTCTATGTTTGGGACGGGTGGTAGAGGGGGCATTACACTCTTGTAAACAAACGGCCTTTATAACTAAAAGGATTCTATACTTTCGTAGTTGGGCTGAGTCTGGAGTGATTTTCTTTTTTTTTTTTTGCTTCAGGCCCAAAATCAGTTTGCCTTGACATAGTTACATAATCTCTCCATTCATCTCAGCTTTGTGGTGTGTGGAATGTAAAAGTAAGTGTTAATACTTTCTCGGGGTAAAGTAGCACTGGATCAGAGGTCAACCTTACTGCGGCAGAATACAGGAAAACATCACAGCATCATAGGTGAGAGGAGGCGCAGGGACCCCAGGAGTCTGCAAGAGCAGAGCTCTGATCTGACCAGGGGCTTCGGACCGAGCTCTGACAGTGTGGGATCTTTCCATAGGTCTTCACATTATCATATAGGGTTTAGGCAGCCAAGAGTCATCATTAAAACAGTGGCGTTCAGGGGCACCTGTTCTCATCATGATCATCTTTAGAGAACTTACATCACATTTTTCTGCAGTTGCCCATGATAAAGACCTTTGGAGGAAAACTGTGACTTCCCGTGCTTGTTCCCATCATGCCTTCATGTAACTGTTCTTTGAGAACTGGTTGTGTAGCAGGCACAGTGTTCGTGGTACCCAAATGAGTGAATCCCGAGCCTTACCCTTACTCGACTAAGGGTGTAGTGAGAGGCTTATCTGCAAAGAAGCAGTTACAGGGTTTGCTCCACTGGGGTGTCCACAGGTGCTCTGAGAGCTCAAAGGGGGCAGGTCTAGCTGTTGGGGATCGGAGGGGAAGAAATTCCTTCAGGGGAGGTGACATTTGTGCTGAGCCCTGAAGGCCGAGGTATTAGCAGCCTGGCTTCTAGCCCCAGCTCTGAGTCTGCATCTACCTTCACTTGTTTGCTGACTCACAGCCAGGTCCCTCCTCTCTGACATGGGAAGGCAGCACCCACTTTTTCTGCCTCTGGAGGTGGAAGTGAGGTGTCAGTGAGACTGCTTCTGAGGACGCTCACCTGTCTGAAGATCCTTCTTGTGCCTCGGCAGCGGGCACCTGCAAGATAGTGAGTCTGCTGGGGCTTAGAGTTCAGTGTGTGGCTGTGAACTTCAGATTTGTCTTCATTAGAAGTGTAACTATGTCATTTTGATCATGACTCTGACTTTCTTCTCTGACAAACCAGTTTGCCTTTAGAGTCTGATTGCCTGGAAACCCTCATTCTTCTTCAAGCTGTGTGACCTGGCAGAGGTTACTTAGTCCCAGTTTTCTCATCTGTAAGATAAAGATGATGATAATAGCACAGATCTTGTAGGGTGACTAGGAGGATTAGGGGAGGTAATCTGTAGCGCGTCCCTGGAGCATGCTCTTTTATTCATCGTCTTTGGGGATGGGAGAATACCAGAAAGGGTCTCAGAGAATCAGGATAAGCCTCCTGCTTGGCCACTTTTTGTGGTTGTTCCTGCCCTGGATGAAGTCATTGCTATCCACATAGCACTGGGGGGTTGAGAGAGGATGACCCACTCCATTTTCCTGTGTTATGGATAGTGTAGTAGTTGAGACTAGATGAATTCTCTGTCACTATCATGTACTTAAAAATACTAGAGTATTATTCATGTACTTAAAAATACTAGAGTATTATTCAAGCCCTAAAAGGAGGCACATTTTGACCTATGCTACAGTATGAATAAAACTTGAAGACATTATGCTAAGTTAAATAAGCCAGTCACAAAAAGACAAATGCCGTATGATTCCACTTATATGAGGCCCCCAGAGTAGTCGGATTTCCAGAGACAGAAAATCAAATGGTGGTTGCCAGGGGGAGGGGGGAGAGGGGGGTTGTTTAATGGGTATGGAGTTTCAGTTCTGCAGGATGTGAAGAGTCCTGGAGGTGAATCTACTTAGTGCTACTGAACTGTACACTTAAAAAGATTAGCATGGTCAATTTTATGTCCATTTTACCATTTTTACAAAGCTTATTAAGCATGTGCCACGTGTTCGGCACTGCACCTGGTACCAGGAGAGGCAGTGTGAGCACCAGCAAACATGGCTACATCTACCCTTAGGGAACTTACAGGCTGGCAGGGGAGACACATGTGGCAAGGAGAATGACACTAATGGGCACAAGTGTAGGAGCAGGTGCTACAAAGAGCAGTTCATGGAACCAGGAGAACCTAGAATACAAAGATTTGACCTTAACAGGGAGGCCAGGCCAGGCCAAGATCAAAGGTGAGTAGGACAAAGGAGTACCACTCTAAGAATGTACAAAGCATGTGTCAAGGTTACAAGAAGGGAGGGTCTGAATGTGTGGCTGGAGTGCCGAGAGCAGAAGAAAGTGTAGTGGCTGGTGAGGACGGAGGGGCCAGACCACTCAGCCTGTTGGCCATATTAACTTTTGTCTGTCTTTCTGAGCAGAGTGGGAAGTCATTGAGGGTTTCGAGCTGAGGTTAGGGAGACAGGCCAAAAAGCTGGTGTGTATTTTGAAAAAATAGATTTGAAGGAATATTTTTTCTTATAAGGAAAAATCTTATCAAATACTAAGTATTGTCTCAATTATCCACATGAAAAAAAAAATGAGTCCCTTAAGTGTTTCTCAGGGCCCTGATTTGAGTACAAATGTGGACCCATGTCCCATAAGTCTTAACAGTTACAGGTTATTATCAAGCTAATCTTCCTACCCTGACAAACATGTCTCTATAACTAAAATGTTAAAAAAGATATGTAAAATTATGGGGTTTTTTTATGACTAAGAGTTGACAAAGTATTAAAGATACTTGACTTTAACTATAAATACACTGTCTGGGTGTCCTGGTGGGTCAGTGAGATACTGGAGTAATAAAATAAAGATTTTATAATTAATAATTTCCTATTCTAAAATGTTTGTCTCCTTTATAGAAAAAAACCAGCCCTGGCCGGTGTGGCTCAGTGGACTGAGTGCCGACCTGCAAACCAAAGGGTTGCCGGTTCGATTCCCAGTCAGGGCACATGCCTGGGTTGTGGGCCAGGTCCCCAGTTGGGGGCGCACGAGAGGCAACCACACATTGGTGTTTCTTTCCCTCTCTTTCTCGCTCCCTTCCCCTCTGTGTAAAAATAAAGAAAATAAAATAAAATCTTTTAAAGAATCATGAATAATATTGTTTTAATTAAGATATTTACATAGTTCTGTGTTCTTTTAACAGAAATACTGACTTAGACAAGTTTTTTTGTTTTGCCACATCTTTATTGAAATATACTTTGCATGCCATACAATTCAGTGTTTGAAGTGTACAACTTTGCTGGGGTCATTTTAGTTTGGGGATCGTCTCTCAGTTATTTCAACGTGAAGAAACCGTGTCTTCCAGAGGGCACAGCAACCTGCTCTGCCAACAGAACTCCTAAAGCAATGTTGAAACTTAAAAATGCAGCACATCTATGACATCCCGTGTTCCAAACATGGCAATGGGATTTCACACAATACATTATTTTTATCACAGAAAACAGATTTTTATCACAGGAACTATTTCAATTCCATCATAGAAATCTCTGTCACACAACAACGTGACTGCCTTTTCCAGCAGTGTCTCAATCGAATGCGAATGTAAAGCCCAGGCATTGTTCATCACACATGTCATGTCTGGACATCTGTACACATTTAAGAGCGATCGAAATGATTTGCTGCACTCAACTGTTCCTGGGCCACCAGGTGCAGGCGTTAGAGGACCTCCTGCAGGACAAATTGGAATATGAGGAGGAACAAGACTATAGATACGTGTACAATGGGGCGGATGCTTCATTGTGCAAGGACCGATTGTGTTCAGGGATCTCAAAGGAAGGGCTTGGACGAGTGAGGTAGCCTTTCCTCTTAGCCAGGGTTCCTGCTGCTCACACCATCCTGTGCTCTGGAGCAGCCTCCATTACTACCACTGCCACGTGGTGATGGGGACCCTCAAGTGTCTGGAGCTTTCAGACACAGCTGCCAATCATTTTGAGGACTTAGGGTAAAGGGGGTGGGGGAGCAGTTCCCTGGGGCCTAAACTGTGTTAGTCATAAGAGCTGATGTTCACGATTACTCCAAGTGACACAGACACTCATGTGTCCTTAATGAATTTTGTGTGTGTGTAGGTGAATGTGACAGAGATGCTAATTGATTGATTGATTTGAGACCTTCTAAAGCACAGTGTCCAGGGTAAAGACCCCTCTGCCCAGGACTCAGGATGGTACTACCCTGGCTCAGCACTCGACAGGCCTTTTCCAGGTTCACCCCATCAGCCTGTTCGTTGTGATATGGACCGACCTGCCCGGAGGTCATATCTTTCTCAGTGTGTGTTTTTGAAGACTGCTGACTGTGTTTTTCCCTGGTTTGGTCTTGTTAGGAACCGGTGAAAGTGGCAAAAGCACCTTTATCAAGCAAATGAGAATCATCCACGGCTCTGGCTACAGCGACGAAGACAGAAAGGGCTTCACCAAGCTGGTGTACCAGAACATCTTCACCGCCATGCAGGTCATGATCAGAGCCATGGACACGCTGAGGATCCAGTACGTGTGTGAGCAGAATAAGGTAACGCGCTGAAGGGCAGAGGCCCTGTTTGTGAGGCTGTGCATTCCTACTCTGTTAGCAGGTGTTTTTTGAACAAAAAGGCTTACTGAGTGCTTTGGTCAGAGGCCAAAAGAGGCTTTTGAGCTCAAACGCCTGGGAGGTGTGATGTATGTGGTCAGCCGTGTGGTCTCACTTAGGCAGGAGTTCTAGCAGGGAGGGAGTGTGGCTGTCCCCCGCAGGGATTCAGATATGGGGGCAGTTGTTCAGTGTGCTTATTTCAGGCAGCGAGAAAAGGAAGACATGTACATGTTCCCTCTCAGCTAAGATACCCAGGTAGTTTTCCGATGGAGCAAGGGAGACCTGGGGTTTATAATGGCCAACTTTTTAAGAATTCCCCATCTTAGGACATATCTTCACAATGCCCTGTAGGTACTCAGAGAAATCAAGGGGTTTTGTTTATTTATTTTGAGAGCTAGCCCTTCTTGGGAACTAAGTGATCGCTTATGAGAGAGAGCAAGGCTTTATGTCCCAAATAGCAGCGGACTCGGGCAAGGTGACGATATCAAGCTGGCATCGGCTTTCCTGTCACCACTGGTTGTTTAAAATACAAATCGGTTTGAGACCACAGGAAATACTGAGACAGGATGGTGGCGGGGAGGAGGCAAATAAAACTTTATTCAGCATCGTGGCATGCAAATCCACGGGAAAGTACTACGCCTGAGTTCATTAGGCATGTGGGTTAGAAATAGAGTTTATTTAAGATAATACCAGATTACAACATGACATGATGATAAAGAAAAAAATTCTGTCTCAGACGAATCTCTTGAGGATCTGTTAAAAAGAAATACAGCTGCTAAAAAGTCAGAACTGCGTGGGCTTTTGTATAGACCCCAAGGACAACTTTGTCATGAACTTGTGGTACCTGTATTCATGTATGTTTTATACACACAGGGTCCAGCAGATGTAACGCCTGCTTGAGTGTGGTTGGTAGGGTAACAGTATGGGCATAATAAGCTCTAGTTTTAATTTGAACATTTCACCTAAAATGTCATATGGTGTGCTTGAGTGTGATATAGTTGTTACAGAATTACATGCTTAGGATTTTGTAATAAAAGATTTTGTATTAAAAACAGGGGCGTTATGTGTGCTGGACCCTGTATAATATACAAAGACTTTCAAAGCAATCAATCCAAATTTTTTATTTCTCAGTGACTGAATTACATGGAAAAGCACAGCACGCACCAAATCTTAGACTTGCTTTTACGTTGTGTCTGCACATGCATGTCTACCACCATATCCTTGCAGTCTTGAAGAAATAAAGGAGTGTCTTTTGCCTATAGTTTAAACTTTCTGAAAAATGTGTTGAGGGGGCATCAGCCATTAATACATCTGGTGCCAAGTATTGTGAGATTATATCTCTCGAACCTGTGCCGTTCTTTTTTCATCTCCCCATCCCAGGTGTTTTGAAAATTAGGCCATCTGTGAAAATTTAGAGTTAGAAGAAGAGGTACATCAGGCACATCCTTGTGGTTTAGTTGATCTGTTTTGCTCTGCTGTAAAATGCATTTGGTTTCTCAGTGACAGAAGGGTGACTGGGAAAGCTGGGAATTCAGGCATGGATTTGTAAACAGACCCCGTGGGAAGAAGACGTTTAAGTGTGAGTCGGTTCTGCTTACCTTGGCAACGTGTTCGTCAAACCCAATCAGATTTAGTAATCAGGGTCTCTGGGTTTGGTTTGATTTTGTTTTCCCTCAAGGTCTCCTAGAGCTACGAGTTTATACTTGGAACAAAAAGGTTTTATGGGGTTTGACATTCTACTATTTTCTCCTTCTCTCTTGATCTTAATTCTTTTTCATTGGCCATGTCCACTTGCTCACTAATCTCAGTTTCCTACAGCTGCTGTGACAAAGTGCCTCACCCAGGGTGGTTTAAAAGAGAAATGTATGTGGCAATGGGAGGCTCTGAGGGAAAACGTTCCATGCGTCTCTCCTAGCTTCTGGTCGTCGCTGGCAATCTCTGATGTCCTTTCCAGGCTCTGCCTCTGTCTTCACACTCTCCCCTGTGTGTCTCTGGGCACACATGGCATTCTCCTCTCTGTATGTGATCAAATTTTCAGGACACCAGCCATTGGATTAGGGCCCACCCTAATCTAGAATGACCTCATCATAACTTGATTACATCTACAAAGACACCATTTCCAAATATAGTTACTTTCTGAGATTGAGGTTTGCATGAACTTTGGGAGGATGCTATTCAGCTCAGTACAGTCTGCCCCCAGCTTTGTCTATCCCGCAAGCAAAACACATTCGCCCCATTGCAATAGTCCCCAAAGTCTTAATCCATTCCAGCATCAACTCTGTCTCATATCTAATCTAAATATCAACTCAAAAGGTTCCAAATCTCATCCTGTAAATCATTTAAATCAGATATGGGTGAAATTCAGGGTTTGATCCATCCTAGAGCAGAATTTCTCCTTTTCCATAGACCTGTGAAACTGGGAGACAAGTCAGTGTACCTTTGGCTCTCCTCATTTCATGTCTGGCTCTGTTCTCAATGCCTTCTTTCTTTCTTTCTCCTCCAAGTACCTACTTTCACGCTTCATAAACGTCCTCTTGTCCCTCGGACATATACCTGGGATGAACCACATGCTGAAATGGTTTAAGGAAAGGCAAAAGATGGAGTGGAAAGAACATTGGATTCGTTCCCAAAAATCTGGGCTGTGCTCATGGCTTCCCTGTAGGTTTCAGGCAGGCGTCAGCAAACTTTTCCTGTAAAGGCCCAGAGAGGAAATATTTTTGGCTTTGAGGGCTGGACAGTCTCTGCAGCAACTACTCAGCTCTGCTGTTGTGCAGAAGCAGCCACAGGCAATGCATAAACAAAGGAGTGGGACTCAGTTGTAAACTCCAGTGGCAAAATGTAAAAGCTGCTCCTATCTCGTGGTCCCTACAAAAACGGGCCACGAGTACATTGAGCCCACAGGCTGTAGTTGCCTACCCTAGTCCTAGGGGAAGCCATATACCCTCTCAGGTCTTGCACTTCTCCATCTGTTCAATGCAGCCCACACATGCTCTGTCTGTTTCATAAGCCAACGTGAACAAAAGGAAGTGCTTTACAATTAAACGACACTCAACAAATACAAGGTTATTACTGCAGCAAGTTCGAAAACCAGAAACGAACTCATTGTTTCTTCTGTTCTTTTGGTTCAGGGCAGTTTCACCCATTCCCGCTCTCTTGTTTTCTGAATGATTTTCTCCGTGGGCCGAAACTGATCTCTGAACGTGAAGCTGCGATAAAGTTGCCATACTCACTCAGTCATACAATGGTGAAATGATTAGGGTTCCAAAAGTAGCACATAATTACAGAAGCATGATATACCCATAGCATCTTCTTTACAAAGCACTGCGTCACTTGAAGACCACGAATCGCATCACTTAGTGAAGACAGGGCCGAACAAAGCCTTCATTAGCTGCTTCTATTTTCACAGTGGTATATTCCTCCCCTCAATTCTTTTTGGCTGAGTATTCAGTTTGATTATCTGATTTTCTTCAGAGCTGGGAACACTGTCTTAAAAGCATGTATAAGGAACTGAAGAGTGATTTTAGAGTTTTTAAAAAAAATTTTAAATGTTAGCAAGATTCTTGCTCGGCTAGGTTGTTGAAAACCTTTGCCTATTATGGACAGGCTTCTTATGAAAGAAAAATGATCAGATATTTAGTTCAGCACTTGGCTTTTAACCATCATGTTTTTTCCAATTAACAGATAGCCTTGAAGAATATTTTCTTCTACCTTGCCTGCTTTTATGTTTAACGAAATGATTCATGTGTACTTGCTCACTCTGTTGATAAGCCCTAATTTCTATGAATGTCTCTCAAGAGTGTCATGTGAGCACATGGTAGAATTGATGACTTCGTGAATAAATATTACAAAGGCATTTGCTCAGGGGCAGGCTCCTAAATTTTTGTTAGCCTGTAACTCATGTTTACTAGTGACAATTTCACTGAAGCCCAAAGAGCTTCGTGTTTTTTGCTGTTTGTAGGGTCTCCAACTTGGAAAATTCTTAATTCTAGACCTGTCCTAGAAGGGAATCTTTCTGATCCCCTGGAAGGTTCTGCAGAATCTGCTTGGATGAGTTAGATGTAGAATTTCCCGAGGGCAAAGGACAGCCTACCTGACTTCCCAAAACCCTTCTAGTTCTCTGTTCAGTGGTGTCCAGACAAAAGAATTAGATCTATAGGCTCTCTTGGCAGCAGACCCCCAGCTTGTTCCCTTATCCCCTGCTTTTCTATTTCTAACTGCTCTGTTGGAAGTCTGGGAAGTTCTACGTGTGGGTAAACAGATGCCTTTGTCCTCAGTTCCCTGTAGTGTCTTGGGTTTCAGTCCCTTGGAGCTCCCCCTCTCCTGACTGCGGAGTTTATCAGGTAACAGGGCATCTGAAACAAGGGTTGATTCGCAGACTTGGCTGTGTATTGGAATCACCAGGGGGTCTTTTCTGTTGCTACCCAGGGTACCACCCCAAGAGTCAGAGTGAAATATTTTGGAAAGCAGCCTGAGCTTTTGGATTGACTTAGAGAAGCTTCCCAGGTGAGATTAGGCAGCCAAGGCTGAGAACCACTGATACATGTATCTCAAGATTATTCAGAGGTGTCCTATTTGCATTTGACTTTCCTATCAATCTTTTCATAGTGGGAGGTAATCTTTTCCATGGAATGAGCTAACTAGTCTCCACCCAACGGTAAATTGAGTGGCCAGCATTGAGGATGTTTGTTTTGTTCAGCCGTGCTGGCTGCCTTGCTTAGATTCGGTGACAGTAGTTTTGACAGCACCTCCAGGGGACATTTTTGAATTCAGGTCAGATTCTGTGTTTGTTTCCTCTGAGTCTCTCAGGGGCCCAGCACAGCATCAAGCCTAGAGCTTTAGGGATGGGCGTGGTCAGGGCAAAGGGCTGCATTTCATTCTCCAGAGGTCAAAGCAGTGGCGCCTTCTTGCCCTCCTGTTCCTACATGGAAATTATATATATTTTTCTTTCTGGCGGGGATTTTATTGCTTGTAATGCTGAAGAAATACAAAAGCTCCTTCAGTGCCCCTTCATTTCTCCCTGGAAACATTTCACCTTGCCACCTCTCCCCTTGATTTCCCTTACTTAACAATATAGACCCAACTGGAAAGATTTAAGTGCACAAAGGTGCCAGTCATGGTGAATCTTACTGTGAACAGAGAGCTCAGTAAAGATTGACAAGCATTTCAGAAGACAGCTCAGTCCTCAGCTGTCTTGCTGGGGCTGAGTGGAGACAGAGCCGGAGGAGAGACAGGGCCAGGAGGGGTTCTCGGGGTGGGGGGAGAACGCTTGGCAGCAGGAGCTTTCATTCCCCCTCTTCTTTGTGCCTCTGAGACGGAACCGGAGACTCACCCAAGAACAGGGGTGAGGCGGGTGTGGGGAACTTTTCTGAGGGGGTGATGTCTAAGCTTGTGCCAGGTGGGACTGTTGCCTCTCTGCAAACATAGACGCTTCCATGAGATGAAGCACGAAGGAGTTGGGACCCAGCATCCCTGAGAAGAAAGAGCAACAACTTCCAGGAAAAGGCGAGGGAAATTGCAGACAGTAGCAAGGGCTCCGTAAAGAACTTCCTCAGGACTTGGGCCACCCTGTGGCGGCAGCAGCTCCCTAGTGAACATCCCGACTCCAGGACTAGAATAAAAGGAATGCAATCAAGGTTCATCTGTATTATCAAAACTAAAAGGTTATTTGGTAAGAGGCTTTTATTACCTTAATGCTGCTTTTTCTATGCTTTTCCCCTTTTTCCAGTTAACACAGATAGCCTTCAGAATTGCTATGACCAATTTTCATTTGTTTTTTTTTTTTTGCTTTTCTCTGAGTTGAGTTGGAACTCTCCTTGTATTCTGGACAACATGGGTGGAAAGGTGACGTGGGGCCACACCTCAGCCAGCTGCAATAAGGCTTGCTCCTGCGGCTCCATGACCTGAGCAAGCCCTGAGTCTGGAGATGCGCTGGCATGCCGGCTGTCTGAGGGAGAATGGAACTTCCATCGCATTTCCAAGTTCCTGTATAAGTTTGTCTGGGTTGCTTCAGATTTTCAGTTGCTCTGTTAACATCTATGTTAGAAACAGACCGAGAGCCTTTGTGACTCAGGGGCACTTGTCTCTCAGTAAGTTCGTGAAGGTAGGTCAAGTCCACATTGAAAAGAGTACTACTGTGATCTTTTCTTGGTTTTGCGCCTTCTTTCTTTACTAAAATTCGTCACTGAGTGATATCCAGTGGAGTGTCTAATACCTGTCAGAAGTCTGCTGTGATGGGGCAGGTTTAGTGGCAGTTACTTTGGGACCCTGGCTCTCAAGTGCACTTGAGTGATGTAAATCATTTTTGGAGGCATTCAGAATCACGGTTGTTTCATGCTCTGTTGAAGTATCAATAGGCTTATTTTGACTTCATTTCTGTCTGGGAATATTTTTCAGGTTTCCTTGACTGACAACCAAATCTTCAGTTGCCAGAGACTTCAGGCCACGATTGAGTTTCAGCTGTTTCCGACTCGAATGTGGCTGGTCTCTGGAAGGTCACTGGCCGGTGGTTCTTTCAGAAGACTGACCCCTGGTGCAGTGCCTGAATTTGCACTCTCATTTGGAGGCTGTGCTCTGTCTCTCAGGAGGAAAAACAAACCAACCCAGAAGTCCGTAGCTCAGCATTCCCCAGTCTCAGTTCAGCGTCGCAGGCATCTCCCATTAATCCGTGCTTGGCTGGTCTGGTCCTGCAGTCCACAGCACTGTCAGCCTTGTTGCCATGTCCTCCAGCTCTTAACCCAAAACCACGTGGCACCTCTGCAAGGCGGGCTGAGAGGATCCTTCTGCACCCTTTCAACCCGAATGGCCAAGAGATCATTTCTTTTTGATCAGTAAAGAATCAGGGATACAGATTATGTTGATGGCATGCCCAAGATATAGATTTTGTTTATCCTTAAAATAGCTTACAGCTTTGTTTTGTGAGTAAGTAGAGATACAACACATTAGGAAATTAAGCAATTATGTATTTTCATGATTGTTAATAGATTTTTTATCTATTGAGATGCTAACTTACCAGCTATACAACTTAATCACCAAATAGACAACTTTACATTGAAGCAATAAAGTCTAGTATTTATGGGGGAGGATCATAGAAGGTACCAGTTTTTCAACACCAAAAAGAGCTTTGCTAGTGCCTCATCTGTGCATATGTAACTCCTCCAGCTTAATTTTGCTTTGTCAGAAAGCAAGAGGTGGAAGTTCCAGAAGGGTTAGTAAAGACCCATGTGATGAAATCAGGCCCAGTTAAGTGAAAAGAGTCAACTGATGTCACTTTTTGTAGAAGAGTTTCTCAGGGCTTGGAGTATTTTAAGACCCTCTTATTTTCTATTTTGTAAGCATCTATTTAAATGCATTTTTCAGTCCTACTTTCTCATCCAGTTTGAAAATTCCGAGTCGCCAGGAGCCTCTGGGAATAGGGAGGCCCGTGCTCCGACTTGGGCTACAGCCCAAGGCTGCTGGTTCTCTGGCAAATGTTCAACTTAGGCTCCTTTTTCCCGAGTCCTATCAGATGGTGAAAGTCGTGTGGTGCATTTCCTCCTAACTAGGAACTTTCAGTTCTAGCGAGTGTCACAACGAGTTCTCTACCGACATCTTAGGCTGCAGATTTTTTATGTATCCCAAGAGTTCTCGAACTAATCACTATTGGCTTTAGAATAAGCGTTGCTGTAGTCAGAGTTTGAAATGTAAGATTTTGGAAAATGGCAAAGGATGTACTCGAGAAAGAACTGGTTTTCCCCTTAATCACCATCAGAAGTAAATCTGACCCTCCACTCCCACTAAGCCTGACTTGAGGAGGAGGTTGTTTGGCCATTGGAATTTTAACTTCTCCCCCGGCCTCAAGTCTAGCACATCCTACCACATCCAAGGAAACGCTTCTGCAAATCTAGTGAAAAGGGGAAATTTCAGAAAGTGACAAACAGTCCAGAAACCAGTGTGACTGTTAGTCTGTTTGAACATCTATCCATCTGTCCCACACATATGAAACGTTTACCTTGAGTGTCTTAAATTACATACTGCTTTGTTACTATCTTAAAATGTAATGGGGAACATGTGAAACGCCCTCATGATTCAAAACTCTGAAACAGACGCTAGAATCATACTTAGTGATGCTAGTAGAGGTCTTGTGAGGTCTAACATCCTTCACAGCTTGCTTCATCCTGTGGGCAAAGCTGCACTCTCATTTTCTCAGGCTGGAGAGGGAACAGGTGTGTCGGTGCTGCTGCCCCCCAACCCCCCAGCCCCGCCTCTCTGAACACCTATTTACCTCACTGATGAGTGAATGCCATAAACTTGGGCCAAGAGGTAAATTACTCTCTAGGTTTGTTTTGGAGTCCTGCCAAGGGAATCATGTATTCCTCTGGTATTATTGAATTTAAAGGTAGACTTTCTTATTGATTGGTTGATAAGCTCTGCAATTATTATCCTAGGCCAAACATTCTGGAAAGCATGATTTCTGTATTAAAAGATTTTGGGGGGGGCGCTCAAATGGGATCCTGTAACTAATCCAACAGAAACAAATTGTTGAAAGGCTGTGTGTGTGTGTGTGTGTGTGTGTGTGTGTGTGTGTGTCTGCCTCTGCACGCACACACAGAGTGTTTGGAGTAAAATCCATATTCACTAGAAGGCAGAACAGTGAGGTTTTCTTTCTTTTCTATTCTATTCTTTTTTTTTTTAAATTGATGCTTCTTTTTGGAAGCTCAGATGTTTTCAGGGAGTTTAGAGACATTGTATCTCATGCACTTCATCTTGATTTCTGACACTTAAAGCTGTCAGGTTTAATTAAGAATGATCTAAATTAATGTGAAATAGCTTTCGCATTGATACTAATTGCTTTGTATTTTCCCTAAATTAAATTTTAAAATATTTTGGCACTCTCTATCTATAATTGGAAGTAAAGATTTGTTTAAATTGACTATTTACAGGATCTTGTTAGGAAATTGTTTTTGTGTGTGCTTCTATAATTTATTAGAACGATTTAGAACGACTTTCTAGATTCTCCTTAAAAATAAAAGACACTTCCAGTCTTTTAATCATTGAAATAGTTACGGTGGAGTTAGCTGGGGAAAGGTTGAGGACGCGAGGGACGACTGTGCTTGTACAATGTTTTGGCCTCTAAGCTCTCCCTCCCTTTTATGCTGAGGGTGGCGGAAGCGGTTCGATGGTGGCAGGCAGGTGGACATCACCGCTGCCCAGCAGCCGCCAGCGCTGCCCAAGGCCCTGCGTTCCTGCCCCCTCCTATTACGTCTCTGCTTTGTGTTGACCTGGAATGTCTTCCCCGGTGAGTTGTACGGAGGCTTCACTTCGGAGTTTTATCATCATCGTCATCATCATCATGATGTGCATCAATCGAGGTGCAGATTTAGTAATTACCCCAAACAAGAAAGTCTTTCTTTCCAAGGTCAGGTTAGCTCTAGGTATACTCCAGGGACACAAGAGCTGACAAAATTGAATTCCCGCCCTGCCTGTCATTTACGTCCTTAATAACCTTGGGCAGATCACCGGAGTTCTCAGTGTTTTTATTGCCTTCCACATTTAAAGGCTATGTTAGCTTTTGGGGATAATACAAAATTAAACAGAGGTGTAACCTACCTTCAGAAGCAAAAAAATCATATTCTGCTATATCCTAAACAGGTGGTTGTTTTCACCAGCATTTTTTTAAATATTACTTTTTATTATTAACTTTCTAGTTAATAAGACATTACATCAAGTATACTGTTATCTACAATATATCAGGATAGGCTGTTTTATTTCATATAATCCAGTTCTTTTCAGATACAGTAAAAGGACCAGAATGAGAACCAGAAAGACACAATGTACCAGACTTGCAACGAGGAGACCTTGTTCCAGGGTGTGTGTAGTTTGCATGTGTATCCTCACCCCTTTCCTGAAGATGATACCATTTTTTAGGTTTTTAATGCTTGTTTTCAAATGAATGAATGAATGGCCCTCCTTACTGCAGATGTGGGCATTTTGCATCTTCCACTGCTCTGTGCTATCACCACGAGAACAAGCATCAGCGGACAAGGACATCGCTCGCAGAAATCCCAGGTCTCAGTGGCAGAAAAATGAGGCAGAGTCCATGTAGTGTCTGTGCTTGGCTTCTTCAGCATTTTTTAAATGACGAAGTTAAATGAGTGGAGAGAGCATCTTCCCGAACAAGTGATGCCATAACTGGTGATTTCTTGACTCCCGCAGACAAAAAGAAAGGTCCCGCCTGGATCAGGCACTGGCTGTCTATGTGTCTGGGTGTGCCCAGACGTGGGCTTTGTGTTGAGGGAAACAAGAGCTCGTCCCCTTGAGTCATGCTCTGCACTTTCCTATCTACAAGGGAGAAGCCATCACCACTGTGGTTAGAGCGGGTTGTTTTTATTCTTTTTCATTTGGCTAGAGATGACCCTTGTTACTGTCAGCAAAGGTGTGACTTGATGTCCTTCCTAATCCCCATGCAAGGTCAAGTCCTCCCTTAATTTGGTTATGAAAACCCACTTCCTTGCTTCTGGGTGGGTGGAGTTTCTGCCACTGGATGTTAACATGAATGGCTGACGATGCCTAGTCATCTCTGTAGAGGACTTACTTGTGCAGACCCTCCCCATGGCAGTGGTAGTCGCTTGATACATGTTTGTTTTACGAATTAAAGAGAGGGCACAAGCTAAGAGTTCTCTCTACATGCAAAGTTTGAGCCTAAGAGAAGATGAAATGGACATCTGTTTTGGATCCTAGGTCATGTAGGACATAATGGTCTCTCTGTTTCCCTGGAAGGAGAGTCCTCTGAGTGAAGGTCCCTAGTGGCCCCTAAGTTCTCAGAGGCTCTCTCCACAATGCTCCCCAGCAGGTGCTGCAGGCCTGTTAGCACCCCTCTCCCCCCCATGGTGCAAAGCAAAGCTGTTGCAGTGCTGTCTCCCAGCTCCCTCTGAGCTCCTGAAAGGCAGTCATATTCACGTGTGTTTCTTCCAGCTCTTAAGGGGATGCCAAAAGAAAAAAAAATAAAGCTGCTTCCAGGTGGACACCTTCAGAAATCTCACATTGTTACATCATTGTTTTGGCATTAAAAACAAAACAAAATGCACCCAGTGACGCTGACAGGCCTTGTTCTTCCAAGCATCATGTTGTAGTCAGCGGTATGTCCACCACTCCATTGCCCGCTCATTCGCCTCCAACCACGTTGGCGTTCTCAACATTCCTTCAAGCCCAGGACTCTGAACATGTTCTTCTCTCTGCTCTTCATTTCTCTCCTTGCCTAGTCTTTCTTGCCTTGACTAGAATGAAAGGTTCATAAAGGTCAAGGACATGTCTGTGTTTACATGCTCTTATAGCTCCAGTGTCTGACGCGGGTGCAGGCTAGTTTGCTGAAATCCTATTCACCGGAGAACCAATTTCTGGGACAGAAGAATCTGATTTTTTTTTTAATGAGCCCACGCAGGTGATCATAGGGCCATGTGTGGCCTTTCCAGAACTTGTCTCTCTGATAAACTGCCTAGCCTCATCTGCTCTCCCTATTGGATTATGGTTTCTGGCACATCCCATGCCTCTCTGTTTGCTCATGTTTTCCATCTGTTAGAATACCCTGACACCCATTCCCTCTGCAGTCATAAGTAGCTAACTTCATTTATTTATTTTGCATGAGGCATCCAGTACTGTAGCCGACTTTCTTTGACAACCTGCCTCTTCTATCCTCTGTGGGGTTACATGCTTTTTCCAGTGTACTAACAATGCCTTGAATTGACCATATTACATTGTGATTTTTTTATGCATCACTCCCACTTCAGACCAGTTGTTTGAGACTGGAAATCATGTCCTGTTCATCTCTGTATCTCTTTGGGCTCAATAATTGTTAGTGAAGTAACATTAACCTTGGGTGAAAATAACATCCCAAATTCAAAGCTGTTTGAGAGCTTGTCCTGGGGTGATATTCACAGTCCCAGGGGATGACTGAGCTGTTCTTTTGCATAATGATAGGCTTTTGTTTCCTTACTGTTGGAATTGTGACACCAGGCACAAAGGAACAAAGAGTCTATAGGGCCATGCTTTTCTTTTTCCAAAGAAAATACCTGGCAATTGGAAGAATTGCTTTTGAGTTCCGAGGTCATCCAGAAGCCTGGCATGGTCGTGGGGCCCCAAATCCAGTGTAGGAAGCTTGGGACTGGCCGGGCTCAGCTCTGGGGACGTGTTGTGAGGACAGCGAATGGACTCTGCCTGTGCTAGCTAAGCCAGTGGTGGTGACTCTTTCTAAGCTGAGTCACCAGGCAGCTGTTTGGGAACCCTGTCGGGCCAAACTTGGAGCTGTAGGGAAGAATGGCTTGCTTAATAGTTAGAAGACATACTCCATGAATTACTTTACAACTCAGCAAGCTAGTTATAAAGTAACTGAGAAATAAGACAAAGAACTAAGACATAGGGTGACCAAAATGTCACGTTAGTTCATCCACAGCTAACAGTAGAGAATGTGGCTCAGAACGAAGTTATGTTACCTCTGAAATTAAAACTTATCTCAGTGTGACCGACTTACCCATGAGGTCCTCATTAGGTCTGGAAGACCCCAGGCCTCACCCACAGGGGCAGGGCTCGAAGAGCCTACCAGGGGGATGGAGGGGGAGGGGCAGAGGTCAAGCGGAGGTCAGGAGTGTTACTCAGCTGACATGCCTCCACAGGAGAGTATGGTGTCTCACCTGGGTCTTAACACTTCATGGTGGCCATTGCCGTCCATGCTTAGCTAGCTCCCTAAGGGTGAGCACTAAAACAGGTGTGAATCTGTGCTGAGCTTTACTGAAGGGATATCATGTACCTCAGCGATTCCTCAGTGAGGATACTATCAGCATATAGAAACTGATATGGAAACAGAGGTTTATTGCGGTGAAATCACTTCCGTCAAGGGAGGCAGGTATTACATATCAGAGCTGGAAACTGGACCCAGGTGCCTGACTTCCTGGGCCCAGCTGTTAGTTAACCCCTGTGCTCCATGTTCTCTGTGGGTAAGATGAGGCATGTGCCGTGCAGTCTTGGATCTTCCTTTAAAGGTTTGATGATAAAAGTAGTAAATTACATGAAAGGAGGGTTCTCTTTCTCAAATCTCAGTTCCGGGCCTCTTTCAAATAATTCCCGTCTCCCTGGCCTGGGGTCCGACCTGCTCATACAACTGTGTGTGTTGTCTCTATCAGTGTTTACACAAACGAGTCAGGCAATTTAAAAAAACAGGAATATCAGGATTGTGCATCTGTTGGATGAAGTCTGAGGACTGAGGAGCGTTCTTTTAAGTGGATTTGAAGCAGTTGTATGGAGAATATTTTTAATTTTTTATTTCCCTAGAGGAGAGAAGTAAACAAGCCAGAGATGATTTCAAATTTATTTTCCAAACTGAAGCAAACAAAACATGACAATGACCTTCCAACCTGTGCCAGACAGTCAGGAAAGATCAAATAAAACCTCAAGATCAAAGAGCACATTCTGAGGATGGTGTACAGGGGACTCATTTTAGCTTTGAGATTCTGCCTGGACTCTACCTCCGATGTGCTTGTAAGTTTCATCTCATTTCACCCCCAATTTATTCAGACTTCCAGACCTGCTCATGGGTTTGGTTTAATTCAGTTGGGAAAAAACACAGGAGGACAAAGAAGAGACATGTGGACATGAGCTACCTGCACACATGTTGCACCTGCACGTTCTCCCTCTCCGTGAGGAACGGCCCCTGATCTCCGGCGCCTATCAGTGAGCTGGGCCAGGGGCCCACGTGGGGAATGGTGTGCCTCCCATTGTCTGTGCAGCTTTAGGAATGTGTTGGCGGTTTTGGGGTCTAAGAGTAAGGTCTGTTCTGGTGAGCAAAGCAGGGATTGAAACAGTGCCTTAGTGGCAAGTGTGCTGGGTAAAGTGGGCAAGTTAATGGCCCTCTCAGAACTTGCTTCCTTGTTTATAAAATGAAGGACAGAACTGGACTAAGCAGCTTTTAAATTTCCAAACTATAGAGAAATGAAGGACCTGTCTTAGAATTGGAGAATAAAAAATGAGGACATTTTAGAATTTCATAAGATTATGGTCATCTTGAAAAGGCTTTTTTTTTTTAAACTCTATCCCCTCTTGACTTAAAAAATTAATTTTTTTTGAGATGAGAAAATGTCTAGTGCCCTGGATCTTGGGGTCTGAGATTCAAATCTCCTGGGCAATTCTTTGGCCCCATTTTGGCTTTGGCTAGTTCTGAGAGCTCCTGCTCTTCCCCCCAAGGGCTGGCTGGGCGGCTTCATCATTTATCAAGAAAACTCAGAACATCTCCAGACAAGATGCCTCCTCACTCCTTTCTCCCTTCTCTCCCTGGACACTTTTCAGCCTAACTCCCTGAGCATCTGTCCCGAGAGCTGCCTCCGAATTATATACCAGAAGCTTGAAAGGGCCAAAGGGAACATTCCATCTCTGCCTCCTGAGCTGTCTCAAGGGCATCTTAGGTCATGGATGGAGGCTTGGTCCTTGGTGAGATGCCCAGAGGCCACTGACTGGGAACCAAACCTTAGCATGCAACAGGACCCATCTGAGGGCAGTGTGCTTTGGCATGAGGACTACAGGGCATGCCCAGTGTTCAGGCTCGTCTGTTTCAATGTGATTAGTGATTCTTGATTAGGATTGACAGAAATCACTCATTCCATCTAACGTTCTGTGATGTAAAAGCCCTAAAGTGTTGCCCCAATGAGAATATATTCAAAAAGAGATTCATCCTGAATCCAACTCAAAAAGTAGGATTATAAAATCATAGAATTTGAGAGCTCGAAGGAACCCTCAAGAATGTTCTAGGCTAGCCCAGATCTTTCCGTGGTTTGGATAACTGCAGTCCAGAGTGGTCTCGCTTGCTCAAGGCAAGTTAGCTGGGCTGACAGGAATCTCAGCAGGGCTCTGCTTCATGTCAGTCTAGCAGGGTTCTAAACACGAGTTTTAAAGTGAAGTTCTCCGTTGTTTTTTTTTTAACATTGGCTTGTCAGAAGTTGAGATCATAAATAGAGGAGGGCTGAAAAGTTCTCTCCCTCCACTTCTTTCTCCATGTTAGTCCGTGCTTTCTATATCTATAGGTTAGAAATTTTTTGTTTCTGTGTTCTCCAAATAACTTTTCCTTCTAACTTTTTAAAAGAACAATTTCACAACTAGAAAAAAACATGAAAGACCAGCACAATGAACACTCACATACCCTTAGTCGATTGACAATATTTTGTGCTACTTTCTCTCTGACTCCTCTGCTGCACACGTGCGCATGAGCGGGCACATGTGTGCACATATGTGTTCATGTGTGGGCACACATGAGCACATGCATGCACACATGAGCATATGCAAACACACTTACCTTTTCTTCATGCAAGTAAAAGTCAGCTGCAGGCATCACGGCATCACCCTTAATAACTCCAAGGAGTACCTCCTCAGAACCAGGGCATTCTCCGATAGCACCACTAGCACAGCCAGGGAAGTTTACTTTGTAGATATGTTATGCGATATAAAATACAAGTTCAGATGTCTCCTTGTGTCCCCACTGTGTCCTTTACAGCTTCTTTTTTTAAATCCAGGAACAAACCGAGTACCCTGCATTATATTTAGTTCTTATCCTTACTCTCCTTTAAATTATACCCCACCTTACATTTTACTTTTGTCTCTAGTGACATTGGCATTTTTGAAGGGTCCTGGCCAGTTGTTTTACAGAATGCCCCCCAAAGGGGATTTCTGCTGTTTTCTCATTAGAGTACACATTCAGCAAGAATAGTTTACAGAGGACACCTCCTACTCTGCCCTTGGAATGTGAAACGGTGGAGCCACTTTGGAGAAGAGTCAGGAAGCTGCTCAGAAGGTTAAGACAGAGTTCCAGAGGACACAACAGTTCTTCTCCGAGGTAGATACCCGAGAGAAGTGGAAATATTCCCGTAGGAAGACATGTAAATAAATGTTCATAGTGGCATCATTCATAGTAGAAAAAGGTGGAGACAGCACAAATGTCCTTCGATTGATGAGCGGCTAAGAAGTGGCATATCCACAGAATGGAACATTATTTGGCAATCAAAAGGAATGAAGGACTGGTACACGAACACCATGCACGGAAACATTATGCTCAGTGACAAGCCAGGCACAGAAGGCCAAATATTTTATGACTCCATTTATATGAAATTTCCTGAGGTAGGAACATCCAGAGAAAGAGAGAGATTGGTGGTTGTCTCGGGTTGGAGGAACTAGGGGGAAGGGGAGTGACTGCTAATGGGGATGTGGTTTCTTTGGTGGGGGGCGAAAATGCTCTAAAAATTGTTGTAGTGATAGTTGCAGAGAGCTGTGAATACACGAAAAAACATTGAATTGTGCACTTTGAGGAGCAAGTGTGTGTGTATGGTAAAGTGCCCCCTGGGCACTGTAAGAAGCCCTTGGTGCTGGTTTGTCCCAACATTGCTGATGCTAAGTTCTGACCACCTGGATATGTGGTCCCTGCCAGATCTCACCATCGTAAAACTGCCTTTCTCTGTGATTAGTGAGTGGTCTGCAGAGTCACACTTGCCACCATGTGAACATTCTGTTCTCACGCATTAGCATCCACTGACGGTCACTGCCAGTAGGATCTATTACATACGTGAGGGAAATGATGATTTTTAGTGGTTGTATTTTTTACATTTATTAACTAGTAATTTTCTGTAGAGAAAGTTACTTTTCTCTCTTTTTTAAAACTCACTAGGTTCAAAAGATTAAACATAAAATTATCATTTGACTGAGCAATTACATGTCTTGGCATGTACCCAAATGAATTGCAAGCAGAGACTCAAATGCACATTTGTACACGTGTGTTCATGACGGCATGACCCACAGTAGCCTAAGGTGGGAACAACCCGTGTGTGCATCAATGGATGAGTGGGTCAACCAAATGCGGTAAATACAATGGAATACTACCCTGCCTTAGAAAGGGATGACGTTCTGACACACAGTAAAGCATGGATGGACCCTGAAGACGTTATGCGGTGTGAAATAAACCAGATGCAAAGGGTCAAATGTTGTGTGATCCCCCTTGTGTGCGAGAAGACATAGGGTAGTACAAACTCATAGAGACAGAGTAGAATGTGGTGTTCAGGGGCTGCGGGGAATTAGGAATGGAAAGTTACCGTTCAAAGGTACAGAATTTCAGTTTGCAAAGATGAAAGGGTTCTGCAGTCGGATGCAGCTGATGGTCGCACAGCGATGTGAGTGCCCTTAACGCCACTGACGTGTACACTTACGGTTGTTAGGCTGATGAATGTTATGCTGTGTATATTTTGTCACCGAAAATACCTCGTTCAATTCTTGTTTATTCCTTTGTATTTTGATATGTTGTCCTAATTATTCTTTTTTGATTCTAGAAATTGGTCACCAGAAGTGCCTTCCAACTGCTTCTATGTCCCCCATTCCTCTTTGAGTATTCCTTACTTCCTGGCACAAGACATTTCAGGTCCACTTTTCCTTCCCTGTCTCAGTCTTAGCCACAGCCATTTGTCCAAGGACATGTGGGTCCATTTGCAGGGGAACTGTCATCAGAAACTAAGGTCTGGATGCCAGGTGAGCTCATTGCTACCTGGTTGTCATATGCTTCTTACCCTTTCAGTGGGCAGTATATACTCTCACATTCACACATATACATACCCACAATACATATGTACACACACACACATATATACACACATACAAATACATACAGATATGTTAATCATTAGTCTCCAATTTAAATCCAATGCCACATTTTCCCGAGCTTACTTCAATCCGTGTTTATCTCTCTTCTCCCATAAAACAACTCTGGTTCCAAAGAATACCAGAATATTTACTTATCTGCTCTATCCTTGAGTCAACAAAATTATTTCAGATTTATCACACCAACAATATTAATCATTTTAAAAACTAAAGTATTGAATTTTATACATCTTCTGATTCTTAGCAGTGCTAAATGCATTCTATGGACCTATTTGCCTCCTTAGTGGGTGGGGACGGTGGGGTGGGGTCGTGGTGGGGTCGGTAGTGGCAGCGGAGAATGGAAAAGACAGAAAGGGAGAGGGAGAGCATGAGAGTGGAGTGGAGAGAACGAGAGAAGTTCCCCAGCATTTAAGACTTTCACATGGAGTGAGGTACAGAAGAAGTAAGAATGGGGAAGAGGAGAGCCAACTGAAAAAATATTTTTTAAAAGAAGAATCTGGCTTTCTGACTTTTGGAGTAAATGCTTTTTATGTTTACTTAAACAAGAAATAGTACAGAAGGTTAGACGCAGTGAAAATAGAGAGAAAGACAGCTGTTTTTTATGAATTCCGATAAGATTTTATCCTGCGTGGGGGGTTCGGTTGCTGTAGCTGGCTTTGATGGTGACATTTTCTCAGACGTGACATTTGATCCAGCATGCATGTTCTACATGGTTGTTCTTAAAATGAGGAATTGATTTATTTTTAAAGGTTCTCCTGCCTTTGGAAGAGAACCAAGTATTTCTTTCAAGTTGGAGAAATAACTTCCTTTTGAGACCTAACCCTGTTGTCACCCCAGAGAGCTGTTTGGCCTTTTGTTCAGGAGCTGGGCAAGCGTATTGAAACAAAAGGTTCTTCTTTTTCATGACTCAACTCAGACACGAGCTGTTTTCTCTGCTGGAAAGTGCTCTGGTTTCTAAGAGACAATGAGATGAAAACGACGTGTCCCAGGACCTAGGCTTGAGTTATGGCCTGAGATTTAACCAGTCATGTGACTATAGACACCTTACAGCTCTGAACTTCAACTCTTCAACTGTGGAATGGGCGTAACACCTGCTTTGTGTCCCTGCCTTCTTTTCCTTTACAATTTGCACCCTACACACTTGCCAAAAAGATTTCAGGTGGCTTGTAAGAAATGACACATTTCCAACCACTCTGATAATGTCAGGATAAGTAATGAAGAGTCATGGGGTGGGGGAGGGGGGGATTAATGGCATCAGAAACCCAACGAGAAAATGTAGTTGCTGCAAATGAATACAAGGTATGTTTCTGACCCTTTGCTGTCCAGTATGGCAGTCACTCACACTGCACGGCCATTCAGTCCTTGGAAGGTGACTAGTTGAATCAAGATGCGTTGTAACTGTAAAATATGCATTGAATTTTAAAGACTTGTAATATCTCAATACCTTTTTACATGAATTATATGTTGAAACGGTGTTTTGGCTATACTGAGTCAAAAATTTTTTATTGAAATTATTTTCTTTTGTGCCTTCTTATATTTTAACGACTACTAGAAAATGCTAAATTTTGTAAGAGACATTAACGTTACATATTCCTGAACATCTCATTGTATTTCTCTCAGTGCTGGGTTAACCTATTTTTATCTGAGACAAAAAAAAAGGAAGGATGTTGTTCTGTCAGCATGCCATGCACTCACGGGAGCCTGGGGACTTTAAAGTTTTATATAAAAATAAGACAAATGGTGGTGCCTCGCTACACTGGTCTTCCCTCCTTCCTGGTGGTAAGCCAGCCGAGTCTCAGCTCATGTCTCTCCTTGGCATATGCAGGAATTTCTGACTAGCAAATAACGTGTGACTAAAAAATTTGCCGTATATATTTTTATTGGATCACTCACTAATACAAGCATCCATTTATTTATTGCACAAGTTTTATTCAGATGGTATAGTGCATTGTCATAGAACAAAGATAAATTATGACTCAGTCCTGCCTCTAATAGTTCCCAGTCTTCAGTGAGGTGGGAGAGGAGGGCAGAGGCAGCCATGCTGCCTAGTAATTTACAGCAGGCACTGCAAACACGGGTCTGGAGCTCTGTGCAATGCGCAGCCGTAAAGCAGAAAAGGCGACCAAGACTTGACTGGGCTTTGGGTAATTATAATTTGATTATATTGTTATTTAAAGAGGCTTTGCCAGCTTTATTTAAAGAGATTGAAAATAGCAAATACAAATGCTAAAGTAGTTTCTTATTTATGCTATACTTTCAAAAGACCCTTATTATAAATATATATTCTTTATTCATCAGGCTGGGTCTACTTACTCTCTCATGTTGAGTCTGTCCACTAAACTGTATCCGTGGTCAGACTAATTCTCTGTGAAAAGCATACATGGGTGACCAATTCGTCAGAAGCCTACTTATCACCAGGATGAGGTTCTCACTTGAGATTCTCATTTGGACCCATATCTCTAATTCTACATCCTCTCAGGAAAGGATGAATTCAAATGATCAGAGACCTTTAACTTGAGAGGACCCAGTCAATTCAAATTTTAGGTTGACCAGATGGTCAGGACTCCATAGCTCAACAGAGCCATGGCCTTCTCCAGCAGAGGACACAGTCAGTTGTATTAAATGTGGGTCACTCTCCCTCTCTCTCCCCCTCTCTCTCTCTCTCTCTCTAAGGAGATCATGGTTTGGCAGACTGTTTCCTTTGGTTAGGAATGTGCTAAAAACTTGGTCATGGTAATGAGTCTTCTGAGGAGCTTTTGCCTGTTTAAACATTACTGACTTTGGCCTTCAGAAGAGAGTTCTGTATGGTCCCAACCAGATTGCGCTACAGGCTGAAGGCTTAGGGGCAGCGGGGTCCCTGTGAGAGCAGCCTCCTGAAGCGGAGATCTGATTTATGTACTCTTGAACAAGTCATCAAATATTTAAGGCTTTAAAAAAATGACAGTGTTTATAAGGGCCATTGAAAAGAATTTCTGATGGAAAATGGTGGAAAAGATTTGTTTCCATCACTCATAGCTTAAGTCACCTATGACGGAAGTTGTTTAAATTCTCACTTCTCAGCAGGAAACTTAACAAAAGTGGGTGGTGAAGATGGTTGGCATGGATAATTTGGGGCCAGAATAAGTAGAGAGGTGACAGGGTCTGGCCGGAGGTGGCTTTGTGTGCTTGTGTTTATATACCAGGTCCTGCTCATTGCCTTTGGCGCTGGAATCCTGGTGTTCTGGCCCAGATGGGATGTAACTGTCTTGTGTACTTAGTCAGGTTAGGTGTTCGTTACATTTCCATAGAACATTTTTAGAAATCAGTACGAGCACATACCTCAGATGGAGATGCGCCAGCCCTGCGGGGCAGTGCCAGAGACAGCTGGGACTGGCATCCCCACAGGGAGGGACTAAGGGGTTCTCCCTCTCTCAGGGGGTTGATATCAGAGGGTCTGAGTGGAGAATCAGGACTTGCATCACTGCCTAAGCATGTGTTATGTGTACCCAGGAATTGTTTAAAACAGGCACAGTGAGACCTGCAGACAAAGAAGGGACTGTTGCGAAGGGAGGAGTTTATATGGACAGTTCCCCAGAAATAGGCAAGGCGCACTGCGCGGGGTCACGTAGGGAGCACCAGAACTGGTCAGGAGGCAGAAGGAGCAGGAGACAATATGGACGAAGGCCTTTACCGTGGTTTCCACAAGGAGGAACAGGGGAGGCAGGGTGAGCAGGCTAGGGTAGGCTGGTTTTCAGGTCTAGGATGTAGGGGCTGTCTTGAGTTGTCTGATAGCTGCTCCTGGATCTTAGGGCAGGAGAGTAGCGGCCCAGAGTACAAGAGCCCAATAAAGGAGTGGTTGGGGCTGTGAGGTCTCGATTGGCTGGTCTCACATGGAAGGTGCTCCTGCAGGGCAGTCATTTCCTATCACTGGGGACTGGCAGGCCGGTGCTCAATCCACTGAGCCACGCCAGCCAGGGTGGTTTGGTCAGTGTTATTAACAACATTAGTGTATTTTAGACACTTTTCAGATGTCCTACAATTTTGTAATTTTAAATGCCATTTAAAAAATATTGAGAGATTTGCATAGAGATCCTAGGTCCTCCATATATAATAGGAGAAAGATTAAATTCTGTCACATATGTGTGTTTAAATACTATGGAGTACCAAGACTCATATTCTAGGGTGTTTTTTCTATTTTACTTATTCTTATTTTTAAATGAACATACGTGTTATACAGTCCTGTTTGTGTGTATGCTTTACAATAGACTAAAATGTTTTTTAAAAATTAACTCTATTTTATAACATGGTGAGATGTACAAAGTCTAGATGGAAAAATCATCATACTTAGTTCTTTGAAATTTTGTCATGAGATTTAAAAAAATAATATATAAACTATAAAATACTGAAGGAGACTTACCAAAATGCCAACAGTGGATATCTTTGGTGGTGGTGAAGGTCTCCATATTTCAAAATCATTTTTCTGGTATTTTCCAGTATTTTACAAGGAACTTTCACAATTATGAAAAATGGAACGAGCTTTTGAAATGAGGAAAACATACAAATGTTACTTAACAAAGCAATGATCTCAAGTGATGCTTAAAGGTGGTTAGGCTAAAAGGCCTTGGGTAACCACTGGCAAAACACCCTTTTCTTAATACCATCTATGTTTCCAATACATGCGTGGAATTCCCCACATAGCAGCATTTTGCCTGTTTTTCTCCCCAATCTAGAACATGTTTGACATTCCCTTCCCTCACATCAAAGTGCCAGAAAATTCCACTCATGTAATTTCTCACAGCTGTTAGCATTTCTCCACCGGCTTGTGGATTTTTGTGTGTATTGTCCAGTTGGCTGGATGCTTGTGTGCCCGGGAACCTTGACAGAAGGGGAAGGAGATTGGAGGTGACGGGGGGCAAGCACAGGCCCCACTCACGGCCTGTGTCTGTCTGTCATCATGAGACCCTGGGAACTGCACCACACAAAGTCAGGAGGACCAGAGACACCCCTCAGTGCCTCTGATGTTGGCCATTCAGCTGTGGGTGAAGCTAGCTCATGGCACCCCTCAGTGCAGGGGAATCCAAGGGCTGCGAGACCAGTATCAAGACTCACTCCCTCAGAACCATGACATAGGCATCAGACCCTTACTTTAAAGAGGTGTAATAGTGTTCCTTGTTCACCATGTATGCCGAGCACTTTCAGGCACATTTAACCAAAGTACCTTAGGAGGTGGGTCCCAGAATCCATTTAATCAAGAATCATATCGTAAATAGACTTCCTTCTATAACCCCAGTCCTGTTTGAGCTATGTCATTAGATTCATGAATAAAATAGACCCAAATGCTTGTCCCAATGCAGGTTGTTTTTATTGGGTTAATTACAGATAAGAAATTGAGAAGCAAAGAAGTTAAGTAATTTGCCATGACAAGTAAGTGGCAGTGCCAGGATTTGACATCGGCAGCCTAGCCACAGAGGCTCAGGGCTTGGTCATCATCACAGGAACATTTCCAGGTGCAGCAGTCCAAGTACCAATGCTCTGATGGGGTGATACTGGCTACCCATATCATTTACGTTAATTTGTGTTGCCAAATGAGAATTATACCTGGTATTTGTATGCTCTATAGATCATGAATATATGCGTATAAATTTGTTAGATTGTAAATATAGTTATGTGTGATCAGTTTAGTTCATCCAGTATTTATTGAGCACCTACTGAATGTCAGGTACACGACCCCTACTCTCAAAAAGCTCACAATTCAGTGGGGAAGGCAAGGGAGTCAATAATTATTACACAGTAGTGAAGTGCTCTAATAGCGGTAAGTTTAAGATGCCACAGAAGCACATCCGAGGCACACAGATGCAGCCCTGGTAGGCACGTGTGGTGTCTTTGTTTTATAAGTAAATAAATGGACTCGGAGAAGTTGAGTGTCCTGCCCATGGTCGCGTTCCTAGGGGCCGGAGGACCTATGGTTTGAAACCAGGATTCCGACTGTTGGTCTAGTGTGGTCTTTGCCTCCCCAGATGTCCAGTTTCTGGAGTGTACCTTTCAGGCCCAGATTAGCTTCCGCACAGAGAAGAAGCCACAGGGTAGATCAGACCCATCTCTTAGATTCTAAGCTTCTGGAAAGAGATGGAGTTGGAGGCAAGACCAGCAGGTTTTATCATTCATGACAACTTCGATCAGTGGGGCCTGAGTGGAGAACACTTCTAAGGTTCATGGAAAAGAATTAACAGTCTGTTAGCAGCATCTGCCATGGAGGGAGGATTAAGAAGCAGAGGATTCAAATTCCAGATTAGAAAAGTGAGTGGGTTATCTCTGGGGAGAAAGAGAGGAATATGAAATGAAGGGCTACCTAGGAAGCTTCTACGTGATATTAAGATCTAAAGCAAATACCATACAATATTACGATTTGACAAAGCAAGATAGTGGGTACAAAAACGTTTGTTATATTATTCTTTATACCTTTCTGTTTGCTGAAAATATCCCACTAAAAACACAAAGCATACCATGAGTGTGGCATGATATGTGGATTAATCCCATAATAAGCACTTCACTGATTTCCAATAACCTTGACCTTTCCTGGACAAGCACTTTGTTACTCTAAGGTCTAGTTCAAATGTCACTTCCTCCATGAAAACATCTCTTATTCCCCTTCATGGCAGAAAGAATATGCCCATGAATTCCTGCCATGCAATTAGTGCCTCTTTCTGGGCAGACCCAGATCACGCCTTCCTTATTACACTGCCTGGTTTGACTTGGTGCTCCTGGCAACGCCCAGCCTGGGCACTGCTCGGAGAGCTCTCCATCCTGTCCGAGTTGGCTGAACAGAAGAACAAGCCTGTGATGCCCCAGGTGGAAGTGAGTTGTTCAGTAGCTTTCTTTGAGAGTTTCACATTTTACTTCCCTGGATGAGTCATTGCAGGTGAGGGTTGTCACTATAAAATGTAAAATCACGGAAGGAAAATGTACTGAGAACACCTTCCCAGCCTGAGTGGTGAGGTCAAAGGAACCGGTGTAGTCAAGGACACCGAGATCCTTCCAGTTGTGTTTTTGATGGACTGTTTTGATCAAACAGAAAGGTATAAAGAACAATGTAACAAGTGTTTTTGCACCTGCTATCCTGCTCTGTTAAATCATAATATTATATGGTATTTGCTTTCAGTCTTAATAGCCCCGCCTGCCTTTCACAGCCACTTCTATTCCCGGGCCTCAGAGGGTGCTTCTGAGCATCTCAGGAGGTTTGCATGGATCTGAGCTCCAAATAAGCAGGGCATTCTAGGGCCAAGCTCTTCTTAAAAGGACTTAGAGAAAAGTAAAGAACCACCATGTTATGTCCTGGGAGAACTTGGCTCTTGAACCTGAGGCTTTACATGAATCAATCCAGAGGAAAGTAACCAAGCCAGTGTCCATGGAAGGGGATTACTCAAAAGTTTCCTAAAAGTCAATTCTTTCAAAACAGTATTTTTCCACTATCATGATTCAAAATGTCATTATTTGCCAAAGGAAGGAAAAACGGTAAATTCCTTCCCTATCTACTCATCTTCAGAGAGTACAAGGTTCCAAGAACAATGTAGATGTGCTCCCTCCTGCAGAGTGCTCCCCCCAGCAGAGGTGTCCTGGCCAGCGCTCCTGCCAGCCTTGGGGTCCAGTCCTCTCAGAGCAAGGCCAGGGTTCCCCTGGTGTCGAGCACATTCTTTATTCCTTTCATGAAGCATTATCCTCTCTGGGAAGAATTCTGACTCGTTAAGAAATACGATTTTTTTACTATGACAGAGTATGTTGCCTTTCTTTTATTTGATTATGTCACCTCGAAATCACTTGTTTTGTTGTTTTTTCTTTTAAATCATCATCTGAGGATAAGTTTTTAATTGATTTTAGAGAGAGAGGAGTGGGAGGAGGGGGGAGAGAGAAATATCAATGTGAGAGAGAAACATCCATCGGGGGCCCCCTGTACACACTCTGACTGAGGTTCAAACCTGCAACCTAGGTGTGTGTCCTGACCGGGAATTGAACCCGCATCCCTTTGGTGCATGGAACCATGCTCCAACCAACTGAGCCACCTGGCCAGGGCCAGCCAGAACCACTTGTTTTTATTTTATTTTATATTTTTAAAGACTTTATTTATTCATTTTTAGAGAGAGGGAAAGGAGAGAGAAAGAGAGGGAGGGAAATATCAATGTGTGATTGCCTCTTATGCACCCCCAAAGGGGACCTGGCCTACAACCCAGGCATGTGCCCCAACTGGGAATTGAACCGGCAACCTTTGGTTTACAGGCCGGCACTCAATCCACTGAGCCACACCAGCCAGGGCCAGAACCACTTTTTAAAAAAGAAATAGGGCATTAAAACATAATTAAAACCCCTTGTATATACTTTCCCCCTTCCCCTTTGCTTCATTTTTAAAACTATAACCTACAGTGAAATTCTCAGAGTGCCTAAAGCTGTGGAGTATCCTGGTCTTCCAGTTGTTATGAAATATTCTAAGCATGCAACAAACTGTAGAGAGCATAATTAAGACCTTTGTGTTCACCACTCAGCTTTGTCAAAACCCGTGAGCCCTATTTGTTGTGTAGTCAAGGCTAGTATTATTAGCTGATGTAACAGACAGCCCACAGGCCTCGGTACCTCAACACAGACGAGGTTCATAAAACATCCACATACCCAGTCCTGCACCTTTCTGCCAAGCGGTGACTCAGGGTCCCCAGGCTGCTTCACAGTGTGCTCCCACCTGCCACTACAATGTGTTGTCTCCAAGTCACTGCGGCACAGAAGGCTTATTATCCTGGAAGTGGCATCCCCACAACAACTCTGTACTGTGGAAGGTGAGGAGAATTTGTTTTTGGCTAAATGGCTACCATTGCCATGTGCAGGGTTTTTTTTTTAAAGGAGTTTTTTCACTCCTCCAGGGAAACCCACTCACCGTGCAGCAACTTAAGATCTTAAGATAGCTCTTTTTTTGGTGTAACCTAAGTCTCTGCTGGGTCTGAGTCCCACTTCCTTGTGTTCTATCTTCCATCAGTGCAAGAGGTTGCAATGTGTATTAAAAAGCTCTGCAATTTTCCCCTGGCTGGTGTGGCTCAGTGGATTGAGTGCTGGCCTGTGAACTAAAGGGTGGCTGGTTCCATTCCCAGTCAGGGCACATGCCTGGGTTGCAGGTCAGGTCCCCAGTAGGGGATGCACAGGAGACAACCACACATTGATGTTTCTCTCCCTCTCTTTTTCTCTCCCTTCCCCTCTCTCTAAAAATAAATAAATAAAATCTTTCAAAAACAAAAAACAAAACTCTGTAAATTTGAAGGCCCTTTCTTCTCTTTGGTTTTCACATTAGTTAAATACTTCCAGCTCAATATTTCCTTGTAGATGTGAATTTCTAATACCTTTAAATAAGAATTTCCCAAAGTGTCTCCCTCAAATGAGATTTAAAAAATGGTAAATCTAAAGTGGTCAAATGTGTTTGAGAAACACTGTAGACCAAATGAAACCATCTCTTTTCTGAGAATATCTCCTCACACTAACATGCATCGTGAGTTTTCAGAGGTAGACTCTGTCATATTTCCCAAGTAGATTTGCTCGTGGGATTTTCCTGTGGTGAAGCAGGACTTGTAGAGCGTCCGGGGAATGCATTTTAAAATACACTTTAAATCTCTGTCTTTTTTCTCCTAAACCTCCAAGTTATCCAGGCCCCTTTGAGATACTGGTCCTGGTATCAAACGTGATGACTTGAGTTCCTTGATATCATGGATTGAATTCTTAATGGAATCCCTCACAAATTTGTGTGTCGAAGCCACAACCCCCAAAGAGACTGTGTGGAGACAGGGCCTTTACAGAGATGATTAAGGTTAACTGAGGCCATGAGGTTGGGACCCTAATCCAAAAGGACCAGTGCCTTTTTAAGAAGAAGAGACCCCAGAAGTGCACACACACAGGAAAGGCCATGTGAGGGCACAGCAAGAAAGTAGCTGTCTGTAGGCCAAGACACCCAACTTGCTGCTGACATCTTGATCTTGGACTTCTAACCTCCAGCACTGTGAAAAACACATTTCCACATAAGCCACCCCGTCTGTGATGCTTCGTCAGAGTAGCCTGAGCAGACCGGCGCACCATGCTTTCCACACGGCCTCTTTGACACAAGTATTCTTGGCATGTGCAGCTAATGTTTCCTTTGCACATGTGAAATTTTCTACACATCTGCGTGAGAACTTCATTGTTCTGTGTATAAGCTATTATTTTGACTTTGCTCACTTAAGCAGTGAGCCAGGTGCTAGGCTATGCTCTGTGGCTACTCAGAGACGAAGATGTTTCTGCTCTCAAAGAGACTCCTCCTCATTTACTATAGATGGCAATGCCAGCTTTCAGGATCCTGATTTTCCAGTGCTATTTTAAAGTACCAAAGCAGGTATCTTTGTTGGTATAGTTTCATCAAGTCAGTATTTTTAAAAATCTAAAATCGGAATCATTTCCCTAGGAATATGACAGAGTCTATTTCCTGGCTGGCCCCAGGAAGCTGGATGCTGCATTAAGCAACAGATTCTTTCATTTCTAAAGCATTCTGACCACATCCCTCCCCCGCTTGAACCCTTCTAAGCTGAATTGTTTGAATTCCCATGTCCCAAGTTACTCATAGAAGTGGGGCAGCTCTTGTTATGTTTCATCACCGTGAGTATTTGTGCCAAACCAATTTCACTGTCAATGACTCAAACTAGAGGGCCCCACCTGGGCCTACTCCTGCAAGGATTTCCAGGGGCTTGGAGGGCATGCCCACCTGGGGCCTGCACCCTGCTTCTAGACCATGCCTGGTACCCAGAACCCCAAAATCCTCAGTCAGTGGCACTGAGTGGCTTCCAGGGCCTGTGTGGGTCTCTCCCCTCGGTGCCTCTAATGAACAAGAGAAACATACACAACTGTGCGCCCACTGGGGTTGTGCAGGTACCTGAGATAGCATGTCATGTCCTCTTTAATTGTGTGTCCTCGATGCTGCACTTGTCTCAGCCTGGTCCTGCTAGGGAAAGAATGAGGAGTGGTGGGAATTAGAGGAGAGGGGGGCAAAGACGAAAGAACATTCCCAGGTTCAGCTCTTCCCCTGTGGCCAGATTCCCCCCACTCCCTCTGTTCTTTTAGTGAAGGACCAGCGCTGCTCTCCCAGGGCCTGAGGCCCTGCCCTTCACCCCAGGATATGTTTTAGGTGATGCAAAACAAATACTTAAGTACAGCTGTTGTCATGTGGCTTCCATAATGCAAAAACTGTCATCCAGTAAGCCTTTTCAAGTTCTGCTCCTGGGGACCAAGTTGTTTTTACGTAACATGTTTCTGATTATCTTTATAAAAATCAAGCCTGATTATAGGTGTCAGTGATTATCAGGTGAGCAAATCCCCTGGTGTAGCACGCCGGAGAAGAAGGTTTATATCAATACTTCATCTTCCAGGTCACACCCTGTTCTCATTTTGTTCTGCCCTTATGGTAGGGTGACTTTCCATCACTCAGGGATGGTGAGCAGTGCCCGTGAGTTGTTTCTCCCTTGCCTCTGGGTTTGTACCAAAACTCAGAGCTGCCCAGAGAGGAGCAAACTTGGGCATGCTGCCCTGTCATCGGAGCACTTAAATAACCCAGATTGCCAGACTCTACCGTTAGACATTCTGATTCTGGAGGTTGGGGTGGGGCAGGAGAGTTAGATTTTCTAACAGGTCTCCAGGTGATGTAGATGTTGCTGGTGGGAAGCATACCTTGAGGACTCCTGGAGTAGACTGGTCCTTCTGAGTCGTGCCTTGAATTGAGACCTGGGTAATGAGAGCAGGAAGAGTGTACACGACCGAGGTGTCATCCTCATTAAGCTGCCTTAGTCATTGCTTCAGCTGTCCTTTCCCTCATCCGGACTTCCAGATCTCCTCCTTCTGAACTACCCCTGAACAATTTCATACCTTTATTGAGATACAGTTCATGTACCAGGCAATTCACCCCTCTAAAGTATATAATTAAATGTTTTTTAGAAAAAAATCTTGTCTTCCATAAAAGGAGCCCTGTACCCATGAAAGAGTCATCTTCCACCCCCCTCACCACTTCCCGCTCCTAGGCAGCTACTCATGTACTCTCTGATCTGCAGATGTGCCAATTCAGATATTTCAGGTAAATGGAATCACATAGTCGGTGGCCTGTTGTGACTTGCTTCTTTCACTTAGCATAAGGTTTTCAAGATTTATCCATATCATAGCGTGGGCCAACAGCTCATTACTTTTTCTTGCTGAATAATATTCCATTGTATGGATATATATATATAGCATCTCATTTATCTGTTCATCAGTTTATGGGTGTTTGGGTTGTTTTTACTTTCTAGCTATGATGAATAATACTGCCGCAAATATTCACGAATAAGTTTTTATGTGGACAAATATTTTGTATTCTCTTTTTTTACTTTTTATTGAATTTATTGGGCTGACACTGGTTAACAAAATTATACAGGTTTCAGGTGTCCAATTCCATAGCACCATATTGTGTGCTCACCGCCCCAAGTCAAGTCCCCTTCCATGACCATTTATCACCCTCATACCCTCCTCCCCCTACCCCCACCCCCTGCCTCAGCAATTACTACACTGCTGTCTATGTCCAGGAGTTTTTCTCTCTTTTCTCTCATTTGCTCAACTCCACCCCTGACACACACACCTAGTCCCCTAACTTGTATTCTCTTGTGTACAGACCTAGCAGTGGAATTGCTGGGTCCTAGAATAACTCTGCATTTAACTGGGTGAGGAAATACCAAGCTGTTTCTCAAAGTGGCTGCATGATTCCCAGTCCCACCAACAATGTATGAGGGTAACTGTTCCCCTAGATCCTTGCCAACGCTTATTTCCTGTCTTTTTTTGAATATAGCACTCCTAGTGCATCTAAGCAGTGTTTCTGTGGTTTCGATTTCTATTTCCCTGATGGCTAATGATGTTGAGCATCTTTTTAATGTGTTTCTCAGTTATTTGTATTTCTTCTTTGTAGAAATGTCTATTCAAATCCTTTGTTTATTTTTGAGTTTTTCACTTTTTTAATAACTGAATTGTTAAGGGTTCTTTATTCTGAATAGAACTCCTTTATCAAATATGTGATTTACAATTTTTTCGTTTCATTTTATGGGTTGGTTTTTATTTCCTTCACTTTCTTGATAGTGTACTTTGAAGCGCAAAAGTTTTTAATTTTTTTAAATCCTCACCTGAGGCTGTCTATTGATTTTAGAGAGAGAGGGAGAATGAGAGAGAGGGAAAGATAGAGACATCAATGTGGGAGAGAAACACTGGTCAGTTGCCTCTAATATGACTGTAGATCAAACCCACGACCCAGTATGTGCCCTGACCAGGAATCGAACCCACAACCCTTTGGTGCATGGGTTGATGCTCCAACCAACTGAGCCCACCCAGCCAAGGCAAAAGTTTTTAATTTTTATGTAGTCCAATTTACCTCATTTTTTACTTTTGTTGCTTTGCTTTTGGTGTCATAATTCAGAAGTCATTGCCTGATAAGAAGTCACAGAGATTTTCTCCTATGCTTTCTTCTAAATGTTTTACAGTTGTAGCTCTTACACTTAGGTCAATGATCTATTTGAGTAATCTTTTTAAATATTGGTGAGATAAGGATCCAGCTTTATTTTCTTATATGTGAATATCCAGTTGCCCCAACACCAGTTGTTGAATAGCCTACTCATTCCCCATTGAATTGTCTTGGTTCCCTGGTTTTAAAAGGAATTGACCACAAGTGTAAGGATTTGTGTCCAAACTTCAAGTCTGTTCATCGACCTGTGTGCCCTTCTCACACTCGCTCTGTGCTGTCTTGACCACTGCAGCTTTTTAGTAAGTTTTGACGTTTTGACTATGAGTCCTCCAGCTCTATTCTTCTTTTTCAAAATTGTTGTGGTAGTCCTGGGTCTCTTGCACTTCCATGTTTATTTGAAGATTAGCTTGTCAATTTCTTCAAAAGAGAACAAGAGGTGGCCGGGGCTCTGGTAGGGAATATTTTGAATAGGTAGATCAGTTTGGAGAGTATTATCATCTTAAAAATATTGTCTTCAGATCCATGAACATGAGATGCTTTCCCATTCATTTAGATTTTTAATTTCTTCCAACAATATTTGGTAGTTTTCAGCATACAAATCTTGCACTTATAAAATTAACTTTATTAAGTATTTTATTCTTTTTGATGCTGTTGCAAATGGAATTGTTTTTTTTTATTTCATTTGTGAAATGTTGATTACTAGTGTATAAAAACACAACTGATTTCTTTATACTGACCTTGTATCCTGCATCCTTGCTTAACTTATTTGTTCATTCTAATATTTTTAATAAATACCTCAGGATTTATTACATGTAAGATCATGTCATCTACGAATAGAGATTGTTTCGATCTGGAGGCTTTTTATTTCTTTTCATTGCCTAGTTTTCCTGGCCAGAACTCCAGCACTGTTTCCTGTTGGGAGGCAAGGGCCCAGCAACGCGGGTCTCACTTGCTGTGATAGAGGCCGCGAAGATGCCATGCGCGGAGAGGGCTTTGTGAACTGGTTCCACCCGACGTGGCTCCACTTAACACACCTTCCCGTGGTCACATTTCAAAACGTCTTACAGCAGAAAAGTACTGGTATGCTGTTATCCATTTTCCAGGTTGTCAATGGAAGTTCTAGTGAACAGATTGGCAGGAGTATTTTATCTGTAAATAACTGGGGGGAGGGGCATCTGGGACCGTGCTGATGTCAAGCCACACAGAGTTAAGTTCGCTTGTGTCACCACTGCCAGACTCAGCACTTCGTCAAATGCTAGAAGACAAGGCCAACTCTCAGAGCATCGGTCAGTAGTGAGAATTTATAAATCAGTGATCCCATGGGGAAACAGACCCCCAAATAACTACGAGCCTACAGTTCACTGCTGCAGTTGGCACATCCGTTACCTTTTATGTGTTTGTTTTTGACTTGCTCATAACGATTTTCTGGGTGTGTGCTTTCTCCTTTCATCGCCCTTGAGAGCAGGGACCTTTTCAGGTCCTAACCACCTGGTGTGTCAGTGCTCAGACTGGAGAGTGATTTGTCCTAACTCACACACCTCTGTAGTCAGTGACTTTAGTGATTGACTCACCGCTCTTATTACCGGCCCTAACTTTTCTCCTGTGCTCTCCTCTTCCCTTTCAAACATCTCCCTAAAATGCATCCTCAGCACCTCAAACACAACCTGTAACAAACAAATCCCCTGCTCAAGGCTCTCTCCTAAGATCTCCATCCTCTCAGGATGACGCCATTATACTTCTCATCTGCGTCCCCTGAAAACACACCTCCCTTCCATTGCCTAGTCTTTCCTGGGCCATGTTGAGTCCACCGGCTTGGCTTCTAACAACCGCGTTCCTACTTCCCTCTGCCTGCGTTCTCTGGGCTCTCCACTCACGTCGAACGGCCCTGATTATTTGAGGACCCTCTATTCATCTGTTCAGTCAATGCAATTTGTTGAAAGACTAGCCTGTTAGCATTGTCCTGATCACTTCTCTTTCCTGCTCATACAACCTCAAGGGCTCCCCATCAGCCCAAATTCCATAGCATGCAAAGTTTTCCATGAAGATTTCCTTTCCATCAAATCTATCACTGGCCATACCTCAACATCTTCCATTTGTGTTCTTTTGCTTTCTTACTGCGAGATCTTTGCTTACCTGGTCTTGTCAGCTGTGAATGCCTTCCCCATCTCAGCATCTGTCCTGTTGTGCTCTTATAACTCGTCTCACATGCTGCCTTCTCTTTGAAACCTTTGTTTTCTCCAATCAGTAGTACTCTCGTGTGCTTTCTGAAGCCCTGTTGCATTTAGCTGTAGGTTTCTTAGGCATTTTTCACTTCCTAACTTATCAATTCGTTATGGTTGTAGATGTGTGAATATCTTAATCTCCTATGAGCTGTTTGCAAGGAAATGGACATTGACTGAATCCATCGCAGAGTATTTTGCAGCCACCATGATTTGACATTGATGTGAGATGGGATCAGACCCTGGTCATTTCTCACCTGTGCTTTATACTCACTTGTATTTATTGTTCAGCCTCTCATTCTTCTCTCTCCCGTTTCTGCTCATTTAAAATACGATCCAGAGTCATTTGATCAGTCACCCTCCTTCCTAGTATGATTTGATGCTACCCCATGTTCTCAGGGCTCACTTTAGGCTCCTTACCCCTCCCCCAGCCTCCATCTCTCCACCCCCTCCCTCACACACATACTGTTAGGCTCCTTGGACATCCTGAACCCACAATGTCCATCCCGAGCATTCTCCACTTCCCAGAGTGTCTGGGGTCCTGGTAACTCCTTGCCGTCCTCCAAAGTATAAATATTTCTTTTTGAATTTATTTTGTATTCTTCCCTTTCCCTGCTATCACTGAGTCCAATAAGCCCACAACCCCTATATCTTGCATAGCCCCCTGAACATACCAAGGCACCGTTTTGTTTGTTTGTACAATTATGTGTGGACACGTCTGCCTCCTCGCAAAGGTTGTGAACTCCCTGAAGAAGAGAGACTTTCTTTTCATCTTTAAAACATCTGCAACTAGCCATCTGTCATGTCATAAATGCTTGAGTGAATGAAAACAAAAATCCAGGAATGCTTTTCGATTCTCAGGAGGAAACCGATGAGCGAACCACAACCCATCAAGCCAACACTGTCTCTTGGTAGCCTCCTGAGAAGGAGAGAAAGTCAAACCGGGTCTGCAGCGCGAGTTCCTGCATGATGTAACGCTCAGCCTCCTTCTGGGAAGTAGCTCACATTCCTGACTGAATGCTTGAGCAACCCTCTGACACCCCTAAATAATTAAGGACTTCTGGGAGGTGAGGCTTGTCCACCCAGCTGACTGAGTGACCTAATAATCTTTTAACAGACTTTTCTTTTTCTTGTTGTCGCTCTTTCCTTGCCAAGAGCTTGAAATAAAACTTTGATACAAACTTGTGAGCAAGTATCCTGGCAAGCTTTAACACACACACACACACACACACACAGTTCATCTTAAGGCTATTTCTGGGCCCTCCCACTTTCATAGCAACTTATATGCAATGCAGTATCTTATTCATTTTCTCTCTTCACTCCATTCCCTCCCCGCCCCCCGGCTCTCCCTGTTTGTAGAAGGTGGCACATGTGAGTCTGGAAGGTTGGATGTTGGTACCATGTAAAGGAAGGGGGAACAGGTGGTATGAGCCTTGTGCAGTTACATATAAGAGAGGAAGGGGGAGGTAGAGCATACTTGGACAGCTGAGACCAACAGAATGGCAGGGTGCAGACATGGAGCACCTTGTGGACTTGCTGCAGAGCTAGGATTTTACACACATACCAAACAATGACTTTGACCTTAACCAGTATCTTCTGAAGTTCAGAAAAATGTACTGCATATGATAGAAATTTTAAGAAGAATATTCTTATCAGTCAGGGTAGGTTAGAATGTGCTTCAGAAGCAAACAACCCCCAAATCTCAGGGCCTTGGAACACTCAAGGTTTGTTTCTTGCTCACACAGTGTGTCTGACGAGAACGGTGAAGGTTCTGCTTTGCACAGTTATCACCCAGGGCCCAGGGGACCAGAGGCTTCTTCACTATGTGATGCTGTCATCACAGAACTTCGTGGTTTGGTGCAACAGAGGAGAAAAAATAGAGAAATCGAGCAATTAATGCCGAGCAAATGATTCTTCTTGGAAGTGACAGACTTCTCATATTTCATTGGCCAAAGAAAATAGGAGTCATGCCCAACTTCCAAGAGGGCAGGAAAAGAGAATCTTTCCACATCCCCAGAAAGAGAGAAGCCCCTGAAATGTTGCTGAGTATTAGAAAGGTCTATCGCACATGGCAGACAGGGTACAAAGACAGAATAGCCACCTCAGATCTTGGAGGGTATTTTAGATGGTGGTGGCAAAGAGGACTCAACTGACCTCTGTATGTCTGATTGTAAGAGAGGATTTCAGATCTTCAGAACGATGGTGTGAGGAGTTTGGTAGACCCTTTCACCAGTGAAGCCACTGAGCTGGTGAAAATTGTAACAACCACTTAAACATTTCTGGAAATTGTTCTAAGAGCATACAGCAAATGAAGAAACATTTATTCAAGAACATCCATAGCTCAGTAGAAACATCAAGAGTTGGTAGCATTTGAGCCATGACCCGTCCTCATGTGCCTCCCCTGCTGCATGTGAGAGAAGCTCTGACCCAGGAGGCTGTGGCTGAGAAGATGGGGCCACTGTCACCAGCCTTCTCCTCAACACCTAGTCCAGGGCTGCAGTTTTGCTCTGGGAGGGGCAGGCTGCTGTCGTTCCTCACCCTCTCCAGCCCTGTGTGTGGAAGCACTATCTCAGGCAGGCCTGGTTGTGAGGTCTGGGCTCCCTTTGCCCACTCAGCTCTTACTCATGGGGCTGGATCTCTGACCCAGGCAGAATAGGCCGAGCATGCTGGGGCCTCAGTTGCCCCTACCTAAGCCTGCTTGCAGGGTGGAGATTTCATGTCAGGAGGGCCAAGAAAAGAAGACTAAGGATGATCAACTCCCCTGCCCTCACACACAGTACTCATTTGTAGAGCAGAGGTTTTACTCCAGGAGAAGTGGGCTATTGTTCCCAACCCCAGCTTGGGTGTAGGAGTTCTACCCCAAAAAGAGCCAGGATGTAAAAATGGCATTTCTACCAGGAGAACTGCCTTTACTTGGAATACAGCATGAAAAAGTTCATGCCTAAGGAAAGGAAATTTGGGTGGTGACTAATTAAGAAGGTACTGGTGGCTCGGTGATGCTAGCAGCAACAAGCAAAGTGGCAGACTGAGGACAGCTAAGAGTGACTGTCCAATGAGATACACTTCACACCTGTCAGAATGGCCATCATAAACAAATCAACAGACAAGTGTTGGAGAGGATTTGGAGAAAAGGGAACCCTAGTGCACTGTTGGTGGGATTGCAGACTGGTGCAGCCACTGTGGAAAACAGTATGGAATTTCCTCAAAAAACTAAAAATGGAACTGCCTTTTGACCCAGCAATTCCACTGCTGGGATTATACCCTAAGAGCCCTGGAACACCAATCCAAAAGAACTTATGCACCCCGATGTTCATAGCAGCACAATTTATAATAGCCAAGTGCTGGAAGCAACCCAAGTGCCCATCAGTAAACGAGTGGATCAAAAAACTGTGGTACATTTACACAATGGAATTCTGCGCAGCAGAGAGAGAGAAGGAGATCATACCCTTTGCAACAGCATGGATGGAACTGGAGAGCATTATGCTAAGTGAAATAAGCCAGGCGGTGAAAGACAACTACCATATGATCTCACCATTAACAGGAACCTAACCAACAAAACAAACAAGCAAGCAAAATATAGCCAAAGACATTGAAATTGAGGACAGGCTGACAGTGACCAAAGGGGAGAGGGGAGAGGATAGTGGAGGAAAAGGGTGAAGGGTTTACAGGAACAATTATAAAGGACACATGGACAATAACAAGGGGGGGTGGAAATGGGGAAGGGAAGCAGGGAGGGGTGGGGGAAAAGACAGAAAACTGTACTTGAACAACAATAAAAAAAAAAGAAAATTAAAAAAAAAAACAAAAGAAAGTTCTCTTCCTAATTTGATGAAAGTTTTTTCAGCAGTAAGTGTTGAGTTTTAATAAATGCTTTTCTGCATCTGTTAATTGATAAAAAAAAAAAAGAGTGACTGTCCTGAGGTCACCGTCACTCCAGGGCCCAGAGGACTGTGCGCGTGCAGAGTGCTGAAAGGGAAAACGGTCAACTAAAGCCCCTGCAGCCAGGCAAGCTGGCTTTCTAAAATGAAGGCAGCCCTCAGACGGTGCTGGTGGGAGTGGAGGAGAGCGGAGCAGCTGCTTTGGGAGGGGTGTGACAGCTCCTCGGAAAGTTAAACGTCAGCTTACCTAGTAATTCCATTCCTAGGTATCTACCCAAGAAAAATGAAAACATACGTCCCCACGAAAACTTGCACGTGAATGCTCAGGCATTATTCATGATAGTCCCAAAGCGTAAAAGTCCAAGTGCCCACCACCTGGTGAATGGCTGGATGTAGCATATTTATGTAATCGAATATTATTAGGCAATAAGAAGAAACGAAGCACTGTCACATGCTACACCATGGGTGAACCTTGAAAGCATCATGCTAAGTGAAAGGCCAGTCACAGAAGACAGCTCTCTATTGTGTAGTTCCACTTGCGTGCAACGCAACTTCCAGAATAGGCCATCCCATAGCACTGGAGAGCAGACTGTCGGGTGCTTAGAGCCGGGACAGTGTGGAGGGAATGGAGAGTGGCTGTGTACCTGTTTCCTGGGGCTGCCACATCGAAGTGCCACAAACTGGGTGGCATAACGCAACAGAAATGTATTCTCTCACAGTTCTGGAGGCTAGAAGTCCAAAATCAAGTAGCTAGTAGGGCCATGCTCCCTCCGAATTCTCTAGGACGGAATCCTTCCTTGCCTCTTCCAGCTCTGGTGGCCCCAGGCATCCCTTCCCTCGAGTATCTGTGTTGGGCTTCCCATGGCGTTTTCCCCTTTGTGTGTGTCTGTGTCCAGTTCTTCCTCCTCTTCTAAGGATGCCAGTCAAACATGTAAATGGTCTCATCTTATAACTTGATTACTTCTGCAGAGATCTTATTTCCAAATAAAGTCATGTTCATGGGTACCAGGAGCTAATACTTCAACATATCATTTTGGGGACAGAGTTCAACATATAACTAACTGCTGATGGGCACAGGGTTTCTTTTGGCATTATACAAATGTTCTAAAAGTGATGATGGTGATGCCTGTACAGCTCCAGACTCCCCTAAAAACCGTCGGCTTGTACATTTTCCGTGGTGAGTTGTATGGTGTGTGAATTGTATCTGAATACAGTTGGCTTAAGGTGAAAGAGAAATACAGACATTCCCAAATTAAAACAAGCAAAAACAGAGTTTGTGGCTAGCTGGCCTTTCTTAAAAGAAACACTGAAGGAAGTTCTTCAAGCTGAAAGGTAGGCACACAGACAGTAATTCAGATCCACATGAAGAGACAGAGTTCCAGTAGAGGCAGTTTTGTCAGTAAAAATAAAGGACAATTACATTGCACGTTTCTTTTTCTTCTCTTTACTGTGATTTAAAAAGCAACGGTATACAAGAGAGGAATCCACACACCCACATGAGGCCAGAATGCCCCTGGCATTGCTCCTAAATTTTAGCCATTCGTTTAGACTGGTTCTGTCCTGCTTCCAAGATGCTCCTGGATGCTGAGGTCCCCTGGCTTTGTTCAGGGCTCACGGAGTGCTGGCCTGTTGAATTTGGCGTTATTCTACCACCACCCACTCCTGAAATGGGGGCCAAATAATCATTTTTGAGACATTGCTAGTTGCTTTTGATCTTAGTTAAGAAACGATGTGTATTCTCTGCAGAAGAAACAAAAACTTATCTAAAAGCGAATCACACTTTCTAAATGACAGAAATGTTTGGCTGGAGTTAAAAACTAAAGGTTAAGGATAAAGGTCCATTTTCTCCAGTGCAATCCTCTTGGCATGGTCCTGCCCTGTGCCACACAGGGAGGTTTTCTAGCGCAAAGGTCAGCATTTGTCCTAGAACTGACCATCCCACCCCTGTAAGGCGACCTTTTGTTTTTTTTTAATGACATTAACTGTTTCCAAACTGTTTTCACTAGCAGCCCTGGGTCTTGGGTATCTTGAGTATAGAAGCATTGTGGGTTTTGCCCAAATTGTGGCCACTGTTTCGGATGCTCCGTCGCTGTGTCTGACCATGATAGGGATCCATTGCGTCTTTTCCCATCCAGAGAGCAAATGAGTCTGTGTATTGCTGTGAGTGTTTTATGATGTGCTGTTCTACTGCCCTTTGCTCTAAAATCTAGAGGAGAGCCAGCGTAACTCTGTATTCTGGAATGGCATGTTTTGTGTTAGCAGCAGAGGATCAAGATAAGAACTTGCTTTTCCAAGGGCCTCTCCCTCACCCTGCACTTCCAACTCCAAGCTATTTAATCCTCTTGAGTTGTTGCCGCCAGAGGTCCCTGGGGTGGGGATGAGGCTGAAGTCACCACAGAATTACCTCAGGAGAGGACTCAAGCCAATCCCTCCGCCATCTGGAGAGCCCAGTGGAGCCCAGTAGGGAGGCCCAAGGACAGCAGATCTGGTGAAGGAAATTGGTGTTTGGGTATCTGTGGATCCTGGGGGCAGTTTGAAGCTGCCCATTCTCCCTGAACCCTGAAAGGCCAAGAGAAGCTGCAGAAAGAGTGAACTGAGTTGGGAGAATGGAGGGGAGGCTGGGGAGCCTCTAGAGATCGTTCATCCAGCTATTTCATGAGGAAGTGAACAGAAAGAGCTGCTGCACCTTTTGATCAGGATCCCTCCATCGCTGGTATTCTGGGGACCAGGCCCGAGCACAGGTGAGCTTGCAGAGGAAAGGAACTGCCCGTCTAAGTGAGAGCCATGGCCCCCTGGCCAGCTTGGCCTAGCACATGCCCAGGGAAGGAGAGCCAGAAGTCGTAAATCAGATGTGGACAGACGCTCTGAGGGAGAGGCTGCTTGATGCCTCTCTCCCAGCCTCTGCTGAGTTCTGGCAATCCTTGTCACTCCTCAGCCTGTAAATGCGTCACCCCAGTCTCTGCCCCCATCTCCACACTGCCTTCTTCCCTGTGTCTCAGTGTGTTCTTCTCTGTCTCTTACAAGGACCTCTCACTGGATTTAGGGCCACATTAATCCTGTATGATCTTATCTTGATCTTTACTTTAATTACATCTGCAGAGACACTATTTCTAAATAAGGCCACATTCAGAGGCAGACGTAAATTTGGTGGAGACACTGTTCAACACTTTTGTTTGGAAGAACTTCCTGATGGGTTTGTAGGGTGCAGATCCATAACAGGGAAGCCAAGGCAGAGAAGGAAATGAACTTGTTCAGGGGAGGTGCCAGGAGGCCCTAGCACAGAGATCTGGGTGCTATGGGAGGTTCTCTGTGTGACTCATTGGTGGCCTCCCAGGACTACAAACAGCTTGGTGGGCAGGACCCTCAGCCTGGGCCACTGTGAGGTTGGGGGGTAGGGCAGAGCACGGAGCCCCCTGGCAGCAGGCAGCCATGAGATGCTGGGAGGTGGGGTGTGAAAAGGCACTTTGTGGGCCCCGTGGATTGTGAGAAAGCTTTGTACCTGTAAGTCAGGGGAGTTTGGGGTTGAATAAGGACACATTATTATGCTTGGCTGCCAAGAAGCTGATTTGACATTTGGAAAATAAATAAAAAGTATTGAGAATGGGGCATTGCTAATATTCCGTAAATAGCAGGAGAAACCGTGGGCCCAGCCTCCCCTGCAAGGACTGACAGGGGAGAGCTCAGGAAGGAGTGAGCGGTGGGGCCTTGGAGATGAGGGGTTGAGAGCCATGAGGTTTCCTCGGGCAGGAGATGGGGGTGGGTCCATCTGTGAGGGAGAGAGTCACATGGGAACACATCACGGTGGCAAGAAAGGCCATGGGTCTGTGGGTGGGTGAAGTAAAGAGCACGCACGCAGAGGCAAAGAGCAGGTTGTGAGGAGGGACATACTGGGACTGAATTCCGCAGACAGGAGGGCGCCCAGGGCATGGCAGGCTTGTGGGGCATTGTGGGCATCTTGTAGTAAGACAACCCCTCTGTTTCTTGCTTTTTCTTTTTTAAATTGTTGTAAAACATACATAACATGAAATGTATCACCATAACCATTTTTAAGTGCACAGCTCAATGGAGTTAGTTAAGTACATTCATAATATTATGCACGTTCCTTACTTCCTATCATGTGTGAGGATGGGAAGCGAGGGCAGTGGGGTGGGGGGAGTACTAATGTGGTTGGCAGAAAGGGACCCATGAGGACGTAGGCCTGGAGTCTTGGATCAGGAGGATAAAGCTGGTCCTCTCCAGCTTGTGATAAAAAACAGCTGTGGTTCTGTAGTCAAGTGGACTTCCTGGAACACTGGGAAGCAGAGCAGAGAGGTGCCATTCAGAGGTAAATGGGCACTGATTTCTGCCTTCTCCCCACAAGGGGAATGTCGTCAATGACATTAATAAGTTTACCTGGTGACAGATAATTACTAAAATTAGTTGGGTGATCACATTGTAAGGTATATCAGTGTCAAATACCAACTATACTTAAATAAAAAAAATAAATTTACAAAATAAAAGAAGATACTTTAGCACAATTTCTTTTTTAAAGCATGGGACATCTTTATATTAAAAGAGAATTTGTTGTGTATCTGGAAATCAAACTTAACTGGTGTGCTCTCTTTTTATTTAGTAATCATATTCTGTTAAAACTTTGATATCAGAGCTAATTTACTCCAGAACTTAGTTGTGGTGGGGTCTCTCACCACCATTTAGTGACCCTTTGGAAACATGCAGGCTCATGCACATGTGGTAAGCCCATCCCCCTCATCCCTCCATCCCTTCCCCCCCCCCCCCCCCCATAAGTGAAACCAGGACAAAGCACCGGTGGCTCCGCCAATACCCCTCAGGCCACGTGGAGTTCCCAGGAGACCCTTTCTCCCTCTTCAGAGCTGTGCACTTGGGCCTGGTGTCACTTGCAGTGGGCAATGACAGAGAGAACAATATGGACAGCCCTGTGCCCACTAGAGGTTGCTGTTTCTCCTCCATAATCCCATCGAGGGAGCCCAGGACACACGCCCTGAAAAGTGCAGGATGGGTCTGACTTACTGAACTTGGCATAACACCCTCTCGGTCCATCCATGTTGTCGCCAATGGCAAGGTTTTAGTCTTCTTATGGCTGAGTAGTGTTCCACTGTGTATATGAGTCACAACTGTTTCCATTCACCTACTGATGGATACTTAGATCTTGGCTCTTGTAAATAACGCTGTGATGAACATAGGGGTGCAAATAGCTTTTCAATTGGTGTTTTGAATTTCTTTAAATATTGTCACTAACATTGTGATAACTATGTATGGTGTCAGGTAGGCACTAGACTTATTGGGATGATCACTTCGTAAGTTATAAAAATGTCTAATCACTATGTTGTACACCTGAAACTAATATAATATTGTAATATTTTTAAAAAGACCATAGGGTAGGGGGTTGCTGCAATGGCCTCCCCCAGAACGAAGGACGAGGGAGCCTTTGGGAACCTAAGGCGCCCTGCTTTCCTAGTGCTCCTCCCAGGCAGACAGGCCTGTGGGTTCCCATTGCCAAAGGAAAACAACAGCAAATATGCATCCAAGATTATAGCCACCATTTCGAAAGCACATCATCAAAGCAAGCTGTGACCCAAATATTTGTTGTGGTGTGCTGAAGAGTCTTTCAAGCCATTGAAAAGAATGGAAAAAGTGAAACACCAAAAAAAAAAAAAGTGGAAAAAGAAAACCCAGAGCAAGGAATGTTGTTGGATGATTCTCTGGAAGTTGCATGGCAATTACTTTATTTTCAGAAATACCAGCTTCGGGATGGGGGGTGGGGGACCACGGCATCATTGGAGCATGACTCTGAAAGTGTGGAAGGCGGGGCGGTGTGGTGAGGGCGTCGCCAACCCAGAAGGCTGTGCCGTGCATTTGAAATGAAAGGCATACCAGTGGAAACACAGGCGCCTGAAACATGATGTTAAATTCTCTGCAAACAGGAGCACGACCTCACGCAGCACCTTGTAAGCCAGGGAAACTGGCTGCCTGCTTGGTAGCCTTTTCCCACTGCAGTAGGGGCTTGCCTGCTGGCCGCACAGAGCTGGCCTTTAGAGCATTGAGGAAGCAGTTTGGACAGCTCAGGGACAAGGACAGCAGGCCTTCTCACTCTTTTGCTTTATGACTAGTGGATGCAACTTAACCCTTCTTGTCGAATTTTATATACTTCAAAGGACTTGCCAATAAAGTTTGGATTTACAGGTCATGGTCCTCTAAGTGGTTAATATTCTACTAGCTTTGAAAGTAGCAGCAAACAGCAAAGCTATGCCTTCCATGAAACTCAAACTCTCAATCTCTTACTCTTGTGCCCTCTTTCTCTCAAAGAGTGAGAATGTCTCAGTCCTTAGGCAGACGTTGTTCCCTCGGAGGTGGACTTCAAGACCATGAAAAGTCTTGCCGCTATCGGTGGGCTTGCAATCAGGGAAGCTGTCACTAGGTGGCGCTGTGAGTCACAGTGGCATGACCCCAATGGCAGGCTCTCCCCAGTCCTGGCTATTGATGAGCCCAGGTAAATGTGTGAGCTACTTAGAGTTACTTATCTTTCTGTCAACACATTGATATTTGTATAAACCACAAACAACAATGAATCGATTTTAAGAAGTGTTTATTATATAAATGACATCCTTAACAGTAAGGATTGAAGAATACATGGACTGGCATCAACGGCGAGCCTCCTGAACGTATACTTCTAACTCTGCTTTTCAGGCTCTGTTTTGAGAAGAACACATTTCACCTCAGTTGCATGGTGTCTACCTGAACGTCTTCCACATGGAAAAGTCCATGTCATGCTTGGGGCTTGCTGTCAGGTGTTCTCTCAGGCCTGTTTGCGGTTCACCACGGACAAAGCTTACTTCTTTCCCAGCTTCTACCTCTCGAGGCCCTTTTCCTCCTTTCCTTTGAGGAGAGACTCGCTATTGAATTCTGTATTCCAAAGAACTTCACCTTAGGTTGTCGAAGAGCAGTGGGCAGGCCAGGTGTGCAGTGATATTTCTGGCTCTCGTGGGTGACGGTATCTTTCTACTCTGGAGGGTTTCACAGGCAACCGCTGGCCCCAGTCCTTCCTCCCTTTAAAATGTAATCATCAGCTAAGCGTGATGGTTAACTGCGCGGGCTGTGGTCTCAGACACACCTGAGCTTAAATGGCTGCTCCTCCTCTGCTACTTCTCTCTAAGCCTCAGTTTCCCCATCTATTGAGTGAGCCTATTCAAAGCATCTAATTTACAGGATTTTTGTAAATGGTCAAATGAGGTAACGTTTATGCAAGGTGGTCACATAGTAATGGCTCCGTTTATACCAGCTCTTAATGTTCGTTTTTTAGAAGCTACTTATAAGAATGTCTACCTTAAAAAAAACTCAGTGCTAGAAAACTTTTGAATTAAGATAAAGAGTGAAGCTGGGGGAATGTAGGACATGGGAATTATAGGACACTGTCACTCATAAACTTTTCCTGAGTTACTTGGACCTAGCCACATATTTGTTTCTGAGCTTCCCACTAGCTAAAGTGAAAAGAGAATCAGGTTCACTTATATCATTCCTATGGCCCACGAGGCAAAACCTACTACTCCCTCAAGGAGGCATAATTGTTCTTGGTTCTTTGAAAAATATATATTTCTTATGTGGGGCATCAGAGAGCAAATGCTAACTGACATAAGACAGTAACCCCAACAACTGCCCTACTAAGGCATCATAGGCACTCCTTTGTTATAAACCGAGAGGGAAAGTAAAAGGTAGTTACACTCCCCAGAACTGTGAGTAAGACCATGTGGTAGGCAGAGTTCTAAGATGCCCCCCAGCCAAGATTCATGCCCCCCATGCACATGCTCCTCATAATCCCTCTCCTTGAGTATGGGCAGGACCATGAGAGATGCTGCTCCCGTAACTAGATTAATGTGATAAGCAAAGGTGAAGGGGTTTTCTAGATGTAATGAAGTTCCTAATCAGTTGACTTTAAGTATCCTGGGTGGCCTGACTTAATCCGCCCATTAGAGGAAGACCTAGAGGCAGGGAGATTCTCCTGTGAGTCTTGAAGAAGTAGCTGCCATGTACTGAGAGGACCACAGCGTGCCCAGGACCTAAGGGCAGCCCCTAGGGGCTGAGGATGACTTTCCGCAGCAGCCAACAAGGAAACTAGAACCTCAGTCCTACGACTCAGTCATTGGCAGGACCGAATGAGCTGGAGGAGGATCCTGAGCTCCAGGTGACAACGCAGCCCAGCGGACACCTCGATTTCAGTCTTACGGGACCCAAACAGACAACTCGGTTGCACCGTGCTTGGCCTTCCAGCCCATACAAACTGTCAGACAATAAAAGAAAATCATTTTAAGCTGCTAACTTTGTGGCCATTTGTTATGTAGCAATAGGAAACTATTTCAGATAATATTGCTGAAGCCCACAGCCTTTGGATAGATTCAGAAATAAAGCCTAGAGCACCAATGGAATTTTCCAAACTACATTTAATGTCACATGACTACAGGAAGGTGTTAACAGATGTGTCTTGACAGCAGGAAAATGTTTACTGCAGACCCTGGCTCTTTACTTTCTGCTGAGTCACAGTTTTGTGGGTTCTGTTTGTTTGTTTTCATTGTAACCAACAGCAAGACGCTGGACAGCACTTGGGGAAGACAGTTTATGGAAAAGCTGTGGCAGAGGTCATGCCTGGACAGCACGAATCAAGGACAAGGCTGAAGAAATAGCCTCGGAATGGGCAGGACCCTGGAAATTCCTGGGGTCTCACTACCAAGAAAAGCCTTCACCTCATTGTCATCAAAACGAAAGAATTTCATCGGTTGCTTTCCCCAAACCCACTAGTATCTCACACTCTGCTCGGGGTACACACGGTCCTAGCACAGTGGGACTGGCCAACATTTAGCCACAGGACAGCAGGACACCTGAATTAACTGGCCCTCCAAGATGCACAAGACACTTCCCACAAGGCTGATTGGAACCAGAGTGGGGAATGGATGGTGGGCACCAAAAGCAGAGGGAGTCCACACAAGCGGGGTGGGCTTGTAAATTCGGAGGATTATCTGAGCACTTCTCTCCGTTGTCTGAGTGATGGAGGAAGGGAAATCCCTCTGACAAGAAAAGTGAAGAACTGAGAGCCCCTGAACTCCAAAGCTGCAGGAGAGAGGGCTGAGCAGGTAGAGGCAGAAGTGGGGGTGGGAACTCCCGGGACAGCAGAGGCTGTGGGGTGTGACCCTCTCTGGTGAGACCCATGACTTTGAGCAGATGATGCTCTGTGTAAGGCGTGGGGAGGCGGGGCTTTGCGCCTGTGCAGTGAGGGTGCTGTAGTTCTAGGACCCAGCAGAAATTACAGAAGAGCTTCTGACTTTCACAAGCCACTGAATCAACTGGGGTCTGAGCTAGTTTAGACCTTTTGAGAAAAGGGAGCCTCGCCTACCACTTAAGCTACATGAGTTTCGCCAATGGTGTAATCTAAATCTCCTCTTCGGAAACTCAGAATAAAATGAGGGTTCTGTGCTCTGTTCGAGTGACCCTACCTAATAGTGTTCTATCTGTCGTGGTTGCTACAGGCTTATTACTGCTGATATTTGCTCAGCTCGGTAAGTTGTCACTCAGTACTGCATTGCCGAGGGAGTCCCGTTGTAGTTCCAGGGTTTATTTTCTCTCACACCCTGCGCATTCTCATTGTACATGATCGAATGTTTGGGAACTTGGCGTGAACACTTACCCATTTGCATGAACTGCTATATCCTATTAATGCATGTTGCTCCTTGATGTAATATATTTTATCTACGTTGACTAAATGTCAAGTTTTGATGTCACATTCATTTGTTCCTTCACTTACTTATATCAATGTGCTGACTACCATTCTAGGCACTTGGGGCACATCGATGAAGAAAGGAGACCAAGGTCCCTGCCCCTCGGGGTGCGCGTCCTGCATGCACGCACACTCACTCACACACAACTGGGAAGTCCTGCAGTTTAAGGAAAACGTGGGAGACGTTGGGAGACTGTTTCAGACCTTGTTCTGAGTGTATCCGGACAAAGAACTTGTTTTTCAGCACACGTGGAACACTTGGCTGAGTCCTGTTCTCTGTAGCATAGCACTCTGGGAAATCCTGACGCAGGCCTAGCTGGACTACGTGTGCTTCAGACAACACATCCTTGCATGCCATTTGTTTCAACGTTGGATAAGAGCCAGACAGCGGAGGGATTGCTGATAGAGTCTCTGCCAGTGTCAGGAGTGCAGATATTCTTTGTTGCCACTTAAGGGGAAAGCCAGACGCTTGTCTTGCCCAGTGAGTAGGTGACTCTGGTGATGCCTGAGGCCTTATCAGAGACTGTTACTTGATGAGATGTCAAGCCCATGTCTGCTGACATGGACCGGGAGATTTCTGAGGGACTCTGGGTCAACAGCCTTGAGGTCAGATGTGCACTTGTCTTTGTCTCTACCGGACTGTCACTCTGTTACGTCAGGCTCCATGGATTGTGTCACCCACTTCCCCCGGGACCCACAACCACTAGCAAGTGGTAGGCACACAGTCCATTCACTGGACTCTGGAGACTTCAAGGAACCACACCCCGGTCGCTACACAAATACCTGCCTGCCACCTAGATGTGCCCATCTGGTCCTTGGTCAGGAGTTTTTGACAGGAAGTATGAAACTTGGTTACATGTTTGTGCAGCTTTGAAATGCTTGAGGAGAGACTCACCTTGCACCAATCTCAACAAGTGTCCTTACTCACCCAGGTACCACAAAGAACCACATGCTATTGTGTGGAAGAGTGGCTGAGGGCCTTTGTGGCATATCGATTGGCATCTGGAATGGAATAACCTGAGGTCCAGGGCCCTCAGGGTTACTGGTGAATTGTGAAGAGAAAGGGAAAAGAGTTGGGGTGATGTCATCTTTTGGGGGGGGTGAGTAACTGCCTGTGATGCTGTCTTCTGGTTATTTTGAGGTTAGAAGAGACAGAGGAAAGAGATGGGTGACACATTGGTCATGCTAAGGATTCTGGGGCCAACCCAGACAAGTCCTGACCCTGAGTCGCAGGAGAAGCAGCGGCCCCTTGTCCTTTGCAGTCCTGTGCTGTGTGTTCCTCATACTTTACTGGGGGCCATCTCTCATATCCACAACTAGGTATGATTTACTCTTCCTCCCTCAGAAATGACGATGATTGCTTTGGGTTTTCCAGAAGGGGGATTATGATGGGTGTGTTTTCATTTATACAGAAGGGCATCCACAAGACTAAATGTTTATGAAGACTAATAGTGAAAGAATACGTTCTTTGGCGCTACAGAATGCTAATGCAGAAAAGATCACCCCACCACTCCTGCCTCATTTTACCAATGAGGAAACTGAGGCCCAAGGGTCCAACAGGTTTATTCAAAGCTCCTTATTGGTGAATGAGCTGAAATCATATTCTGAGGTCCCCGATTCCTGAAGGAAGTGTTCATAACATGGGTGCTCTCCCCGTGATGCCCATCCAGCCTTCTTGTGCTTAGGATCACAGACAGCACTTCAGCTCGGCACTGGGGGGCTATTTTAAATGACAAATCAGGAGAAAGCACAAAAATGCCAAATCTTGGCACTAAATAGACCGTGAAAAGGACACATGTTTATAGTATGACAGCTGAAACCAGGAGGCAGAACCTCGCCGTGTCCCACCTCGGCCGGGAGCGTGGGCACCAGGCAACTCCCGTTTTTTGCTGCTCTGTGCTTGCCTGTAAATGAGGGTTACAGATTTTAACGAGGAGGTGACTTTGCAGACACGAAATCTGTGAATAATGAGGACCCACTTATTTCGAGGTGATACGTAAACAGCAGGCCTTTAGGAAGGCACAGGGCAGTGGATGAGGGCTGCCATCCATGGAGACCTTACTGGGTGCCTGGCATCGTACTAAGCACTTGGTACTTGCCGGGCTGACCACTGTCCCCATGAACCGAAATGTGAGAGAGCAGAAGAGCGCCTCCTCTTGCCTTGATGTAGCCCATCCTGGAAGTCAGGACTCAAGAGACTGAGCATGAAGGGTCCTGGGTGGAGACAGAAAGGGCAATTCATTTAGTCTGACCATCTGGGAGCCAGAATCCCAAAGACCCAGAATGCTGCCACCCCTGGGACCAATGTCCTGAGGATGCGAGGAGCCATGGAATACAGAATGTCCCTCTGCCCAGCCCCAGTTCACAGTCTGTCCGGGACCACCCAGTCCCACTGATTTTCCCTGCCCTCTGCTGCTTCTGACCTTCGTGTTCTGGTAGGGAGGAGAGGCTCTCAGAATGACCGTGAGGCACACACGGAGTTTCTAGAATTATGGCTGGGTCCTAGATGACCTTTAACCGGAGACATCCAGATAAGGCTCTGGCTCGGAGCCGTTGGAAGAACTTTATTTCTTAACGGTTGTCCTTCAGCTCAGCCTTGGATCAGCCTGCCTGCCCGCCTGGCTGGCGTTACTGAACTAACTCTTGAATCTTGCATTTTCTTCATTTTGTGGGGTTTGAATAGAAAACTTGTTTAGGAGTAGATGGGAGATTTTTTTTTTTTTTTTGTATTCCCCTATTGCAGTGGCTTTCCTTGAATGTCAGTAGTGCCCTGGGAAGAAAATGGGACCTTTCACCGACTCCAGGGCCAGCCTGGGGGCGTGGAGTTCAGGGTGTCTGGAAACGCCTGGCCTTGGTCCCCAACTGGTGACACAGCATAGACTTTATAAAAACAGTAATATTGTACCTTAGGAAACAAGGACATAATAGAATGGGCTGCTTAAGGCAGTAATGAAGGAGAAAAAGACATGGGAATATTCTCAAAATTTTGTGAAAAGGAGTCGGAATCAGAAACAATCCCAGCTTTCTCCACTGGGTGGTGTTTTGCTTAATTTTACTATGTGCTTTCAGCCACAGGGCAGCTCCCCTTTCCAGGCTGGGTCTGGGCATTGCCCTTCCAACATTCTGAAGAGTTAGGGAAATTTACTTAGGTAGGATTCTATTGCTTTTCATACTAGTCGATTGTTTTTTTTTTTTCTTTTTTAAAATAGTCTGATATTGTGTTTTAAATTTTTATTTTTTGATTTAATCTTTATTGCATTTTTTCCCATTACCATTTAGTCCCCTTGTACTCCCTCCCCCCAGCAATCACCACACTGTTGTCCACGTCCATGAGTCCTTTTTCCTTTGTGCTCGACCCCTCCACCCCCTCCCCTCCCCCTCCCCTAGCTGTCATCTGCTCTCTATGAGTCTGTCCCCACTTTCCTTGTTAGTTCAGTTTGTTCATGAGATTCCACATGTGAGTGAGATCACGTGGCATTTGTTCCTTAGAGGATTCTCCTCCTACACTCTACATGCCTTTCTCCATCACTCCGGTAAGGACTGAACACTTGGGCACAAAGGTTTTTCATAGCCATAGTCTTGTACCTAGCATTGTGCTTGGCAAAGAGTGGGTGCTTCACCGTTGTGTGCCCACTGACTCGACAACTGAGGGTTAGGGTTACAGCAGTTTCTACCTGGCACTCTTGTTTAGAGATTCTTCATCGACACCGGGGCTGGCATGCATTTTCTGTGACAGGCCAGAGGAAGTATGAGAGGCTTCTGCACCGTGCAGGCTCCGTTGCAACAACTGGCTGCTGCTGCAGCTGTGCAACGAGTCAGACAGTACGGCAGGGTGTGGCTGTGTTCCAACAGAACTCAGTTTACACAGGCGGGCAGACAGCTGCGTTTGACCCTGGCTGTAGTTCACCCTGGTCTGTGCAAAAGCACATGCAGGCACAGCACACACCTTAAAGGTCCCTGTGGTGGAGAGAGGAGACTTTGAGAATCTGTGAGTGGCAGAGACAATGCTAGGTGTCCACCAAATCCCATGCCACTTTCCACCTCGCATAGGAAGGCCACATCTCCCAGCTTCCTTGGCAGGCAGGTGGAGTCTTGTGACTAGTTCTGGTCAATGAACTGGGTGTCTGGGGGTGAAGTCCACCCTGTCCAGACCTGGCCTGTAAAATGAGCAGCCCCCCCCCACTCTGTGCTCTCCTCCCTGCCCTGCCAACTGGGTGAAAACAGTCTGGTGCAGGACTCCGGGGTCCTGGGAGTTGTCGGGGACCCTGGATAGGGGTGCCTGGGTCTCTGCAGAGCCCTCCCCATCGCCACCCTCGACTCATACTGGACTGAGAAGGAGTGTAAAGCACACCTGTGTGTGTTAAGGCACTAAAATTTCAGGATTCTTAGCCTTCCCTCTCTGATAATGCCCAGCTTCAGCTCAGATGTAGATAAAAGAAAGACACTGAAAAATAAGAAGAGCTCGGAGCCGTTTTTCCCACCTGCCTGGCAAACCTGTGGTTTTTGACTGGGGAGAAGGGGATGAGGAGACTTGGGAGCTTACACTCTTGGAAAGTGTATGTGTGGGAAGTGGTACTGCAGTTTGGGTCTGAGAAACTGGGACCTTGAAGTGACAGAACCAGTCAGGGAGTGGAATAGGGTGGGTGGGGATAGCAGATATGAGACCAGAGATAAGTGGCTTTTTAAAAAATCATACCTGGGCCCTGGCTGGGTAGCTCATTTGGTTAGAGCATTGTGCCGATATGCCAAGGTTGTGGGTTCGATCTCCAGACAGGGCACATACAAGAAGCAACCAATGAATGCATAAAATAAGTAGAACAAAAAAAATCAATGTTCCTTTCTCTCTCTCTTTAAAATCAGTAAGTAAAAAATACAAACAAAAATAAAATATTGTACCTGAGCCACACTGACCCTTGCACCCAAACGTGGCCTGGTGTCTTCGGCACAATGGCTGAGCTCTGTGCTGGCTGAAAATGGGTTCCTGTGCGCTGGCCTATGACCTCTCCATCCTAGCGTCATTTCTCTCTCTCTCCATGGGTGTATAAAGTCAAATTTGTAGCCTTAAATAAACCTCAGTTTATTTAAACCTCAGTGTCTTGGTGAAGTATTTCTCAGCCACATCCATCTCCATCCGATGTGAGATGGTGGGTGGCGGGCTGTGCTCCCCGAGGGGCGCCCCTCTGCTGAGCCTCATCGTCTTCTCCTCTCAGCTGAGAAATGGGAAGGAGTGGGGGAGGTTTTATGGGAGGTTCTGAAGGCCAGGCCTGGAGTGGTGTGCATCACCTCAGCCCCAATTCCATGGCACAGGACTCAGCTACAAGGTCTCGCTGACTTCAGGGTGGCAGAGAAACGGGGCACAACCTGTGAGCCCAGAGGCAGCTAACGCAGGACTTGGGGACCCACAGCAGCCTCTGTCTCAGTAGGAAAGCACTTTGAGCTTCTAACAATAAACTTCTCTTGAATTGAGGCTTGTTAGTGCTTTTTATAATGATAAACCTTTAGTTATAAATGTCATTGCCTAGAAAGGCCACAGACATAATCAATACCAAGGCTACCAGAAGCCGACATGGGGAGCAAAGCATTTATTACTTTCCCTGTGAGGAGGGGGTGGTAGGGGATATCCCCTCATTGTGCCCCTCTGGTTACTCTCCTTTTTCTGCTGCTCTGCCTTTCCCTGCAGCCCTGCCTCTCCAGGCCAGGGCCCCCTGGTCATTCCGGCTCCACCTGGGGAGGGCCATTCCTCCAGCAGGCTGTGCTGACACACAAGAGGCAAATCTTCCCCTTGCTCACTGGAACTGTCTCTCATGACACAATTTTGATGTGCTAGGAGAGGTGGGGACAAGATGGTGGCAGGGATGGGCAGCCCCATCTCGGTGTGTTATCACATGGTCACATTCTATGGCCTCTGAACCCAGTGCAACTTGCCCCAAACAGGTGATTTTTCTGATAAGCAACTTGCATTGGCCGAATATACTCATTCCTTTTGTGTGAGGGGGCACCCATGGGGGACTGTCAGGTGCTGTTGGTGAGTTACACCTTGAATATGTTCAGCTACCCTGGGACCTGAGGGGGTTCAGGTGCTTTCCAGTGCATCTCAGGAGAAGAAATGTAGGTGAAAGGTCATATAGCAAAGAACTGATCTGGTCCCATCCTTTACCACAACTGCCTTTGTCAGTCACAGTTAGGAATCCACACCCATGAACACGGGAAGCTGTTGGGTGCAGCCTACTTCTCCTTCCTAACATTGGGGCCTCTGTTTGACATCTCATCCCCAACTGAAATCTGTCCCTTTCTTTGATCGCTTAGTGTTTGTGTGTAGATCTCATGTGGTTCCCACCAAATGCATAGCTGTCATTCTGAAGTCCTCAAGGTCAGGGCCACGGTCCTATTTGTATTCTCAGAAGGCAGTCCTGGATGTAGCATGGAGCGGTGGTGAGCAACTGTGAGCTAGATGGTGACTGACTCTGGCTGTCAGTGCCCAGCTGAGTGTGGGACATTTAGGCCACCCCAGCTGAGGCCTAAGCTGCTACCACCACCTGGGCCTAAGGTTATAGGGAATTTTGCCCCCAAAAGAATTGAATGGACCTGAATAGAAGGCCCTTTGTATCAATTTGGGCTCGATTAGGAAGTCAGAGTTGCTCAGAGTGATGCAGAAAATGGATTTATTGTAGGGAGTGTGCTGTGCACAGCTATGGGAGACGCGAGGAGGGAGCTGGAAGCTGTTGTCTCTGCATGTCTGGTGGCTGATCAGTAGGCCTGGCAGTTGGGGAGAAAGCTGGATCTGAGGCAGGTAGAGCCGAGACAAACGAGCCTGAAAAGAAAAACCAGAACCCACGAAGGCAAAACGGACTCATGGGGACCCAGTGGAGCAGCATGTGTCCCTCACCACCTCCGTGCTGACAGTGTACGTGACTTGTGGAAGCAGCTGCCATCATCTGCCATGGCCCTGCTCATGTGTCTGCTCCAGAACATGGAAAAGCTGCCTCAGGATGTGGAGAAACTGAAGGAGCTCCGAGCAGGAGCTGGGGGCACCGAGGGCCCGGTGGCTGCCCCGTGCAGGGAGGTTGACCAGAGCAGAGCTCTGACCTTCAGAGCACAGTAGCCACTGTTTCCCCTCCGCTTCCCAAATCTCCTTCAGATTTCTCCTGTGTGAGAAGGGGGTGCTAGCTGACCCTAGTGTGGTAATCACTGCACAATACACGTAAGTCAAACCATCACGCTGCACACTTTGAACTTATACAAGTTTATTGTATACCAGTCAATTACTTCTCAGTAAGACTGGGGAAGAATAAATACAAATTAAAATGTGAAAACAATTCCCTAAATGTAAAGACGGTTTTTTGTCTTCCTGCCAGCCCTAACCCAGAGCCACACAAGGGGCTCCTGGGGAGTGTCATCACAGCCTAACCCAGCGGACACGGTGCGAGGCCACGGTTCCGCCCCTCCACTGGTTGTTCCCGGTCGTCGCAGCGGCGGGTGTTTATGCCAAAGAAATGTATTGCTGGAGTCTTTGGAAAGAACAGTTTTAGTGAAACCCCCTGAAGTTCTGACTGCCAGGGAAAGATAAAGTAGTTGGCCAGCGAATTCTGTCATTTCTGTTGGAGAAAAGATGAGAAAGAGGAAGATAAATATTGGAGTAGAAAAAAGATTTCCTTTGCATCTTGAGTTGGGTTAGGAAAGCTCACTTAGAGAAGCTTGCTTTCCCTTGTGAGTGTGGTGGGAGGCTGCCTTCCACAAGGAGGAGTCTGGACGGCGTCAGACCAGCAGGGAAGCATTCAACGCCTGCGGCAGTGGGTGGGCGGGCTGGTGGCACGCTGGTCAGTGGCACGTGTGTCCACAAAGCAGCTGGGAGATCAGAAGAAGCTGGAAAATCACATTTTTTAATATGAAAACCTTAATAAATGGTCACTTTTGTAAACATTCGAGATGTGCTTGAAAATAGGTGTTCTACAATTATTTTGAAGATAGGGCTCCACCTGTGTCCGTAAGATCAAATTTGGTGAGAAGGAGGTGTGAACTGTCTATATCTTCAATGCATTTTTTATCAGTTACTGAGAGGTGCGTTAACACTCCCTGTAAAATAAGATTTGTCTGTTTTGCCATATCCAAGACATTTTGCTCTCTATATTTTGAGCTTATACATAGAACTTTTGAATAGTTGTTTTTCTGAACCTTTTGCTCACTTAAAATATTCCTATCTCCTTTAAGTAGCATAAATGGTAGGTAGAAGATAGACAGGGGGAGGTTAAGAACAGTATAGGAAATGTAGAAGCCAAAGAACTCATATATATGACCCATGGACATGAACTAAAGGGGGAATGTGGGTGGGAAGGGGTGTGCAGGGCAGAGGGGAATAAAGGGGGGACATGGGACAACTGTAATAGCATAATCAATAAAATTTCTTTAAAAAGAAAAGAAAAAATAAAACATCCCTTTTGTTTGTAACCTTCAAGTCTACCTTTTTCAGCCTTATTGAGGTATTATTGATAAATGAACGTTCAAGTCCACTTTTGTACCAATAGAGTCTCCAGCTGCCTTTGAATTCGTGTTTGTGTGGCATATCTTCTTCCCTCTTCTTAGTCGTTGCTGCTCTTTGGAGTCTTTCCTTCTTACGCTTGGTTACTTTTATGGATGTGCTGGACACCCATGAGAAAAATAATTTGAGGGTAAGAAAGACGTTATCTTCCAAACTCCACAAAAGAATTTCCTTTTCTTATGCCAGGTGTCTGGGGATATTCAGTTCTAAGACTGTGGTGATTCCAAGCTGTGCTTCAACCCCCAAAGGGCTTTTCTTGGGGACCCCATCCCAGAGCCAGAGGGCTTCCCAGGGCCTTTGGCTCTTGTTCACCCTTAAACTTCAACCCCTCTCCCCCAGCCCTGTGATGTGAAAGCAGGAGCTGTCCAACCTGTCAGCCGCCCCTTCCGGAAGAAGCAGAAGCCCCAGAGCAAAGGGCTCCAGAATGCAGGGTTCACCTCCTTGCATGTCATCCTTCCCTACATTCTAGCCCAGCAAGTGTTTACGATTTCTTTAGCTTTCTGATAGTTTTGAACAGATTTTCTCACCATTCCTAGCTGCCCTTAATGGAAATGTTGATCTAAATTTTCCAGTCTTCCTTAACCAGAAGGTCCTCATTTATTTTCTCTAGAAAAAACTTCTTTCCCCTCACGTAGTTGTCCTTATGTTTGGGATGCTTTAAAAGCGGTGGTTCTGGAGCACTGAGATTTTACTTCATAATTTTTGTTCAGTAGGATGTGCTGTGTAATTCGGATCTCGATGTAGATGTTCAAACAAGGAGAGGTGATCGTACAAAAGTCAGAAATCCTGTGGTCAGAGAACTTTCATTTTCAGCCATGTATTTTGTTTTAATCTCATTTGTTTTTACAGAGTTTGTGAGGTACTACGACATATGACAGCAGACACTTGAAATATTAAGTTAGGCTTTTATCATCTGGAACATGTTAATGAATGCAAGTTTTAATGACAACGCTCAAATATCTGATGCAGGAACAAGACCTCTGGCTCTCTGATGAAAGGAGACTCTCCCCTGGTCATTGAGAAAGTCAGTCTCTCAGAGAGGAAGTGTGGGGCCCTGTGGTCCGGTGGGTCGGTGGTGTGGGGCCTTCCCAGGGAGGGTCTGGGGGAGAGCCGGGCTGCCTGCTGGGCCCTGGATTCCAGCCAGAGAGGCCCGCTGGGCTCCACTGAGTCTGTCACCCAGGCAGCTGCCGGCCCATGTGTGAGACCAGCAAGGCGTCACTTCGCGAGCAACTCCTTTCACTGTCACCCTGGGAAATTCCAAGCGAGACACATGTAGGACATCTGTTTTCCGTGTTCCTCCTTCAGAGCAGTGGGGATGCTGGTTTTGTTTGAGAAGGGAGGAGAGGAAAAGCCAGATAGGGGCTCAGTGTTTGAGAAAGCGGTCATGTTTCTGTTGTGTCTGCTGCATTGGCTCCTTTGTGATCTTCCTTTCTTTTCAAGGAAATGTGCTAGGCAATTTCCATTCAATGTGCTCCTCTAGCCTAGGGCTCCGCTGAACTCATTGTGATCGCCTGCGTGAGTCCTGGACATCTTAGATGGTGGCTACCTCAGAGTCAGCATGTCCCCAAACGATCCTACATCGTGTCTGTGAGAGGAGGTGGAAGTATCTATGACACCCTGATGATGCTCACAGTGCTACCTACCTCTCAGCACGTAAGCAGAGGAGGACGCCCAAGTCACCAGAGCATTTCCTCCTCTGAGACTTCCCAGTCCTCTAGCTCCTAGGGCCCCGGCCGTGGCCAGCAGAGGCTTCCGTCCTGCCCTAGCATCCTCATACTGTTATTTCCTTGGTGATTTTCTGTCTGTTAGATACATTTTTTATGAATGCCACAAATGTTTATTGGACACTTGCATCAACAGAAGGCACCTGGTATTTGCCAGACACCGCTGCCCTGGGTTCTGGGATATAAGGACCAATAAGACATTGATGGACTCTGCCCTCATGGCGTTTCCTGACCTGTGAAGAGACAGAGAGGAAAACAGACATTTTAAATTTAGGTGGTAGAGCTAAGAACAGATACTTTAAATTTAGAGGCTGAGAAGAGACCATATGACCCCTTGGGGAGGAAGGAGGGTTGAGAGAGGAGCAGGGAGTGGGAGACAGCCCTTCTGTTCAGTACACTGTCCAGCTTCTCCATTCATCATGCTCTCTGGCTGAGAATAGGGCAGAGGATCAAACGCGCCAGTGGGCGGGGTTAGAGGCTGTGGTTTAGGGGCTATCAGTGTGTCCTGTTTTGCAAACAAGAAATATTGGGATGGCCAAAAAGCCCTTATGGTTTTTCCCATAAAATAAAAGACCCATTTTTCATTTCCATGAATGACTCTATTGATTTGGGTATTTTGAATATGTCGGCTGTCTCCCACATGGTATAGCACTGACTGTTCTCAATTAATGTCTCAATTTGATCGCTGTCAACTTCCACTGGTCTACCCATCCCTGGAGCGTTGTCCAGTAAGAGATCTCCAGCACAAAACTTCATAAACCACTTTTGATACGTTCGATCAGTCACAGCACCTTCTCCACACACTGCACAAATCTTTTTTTGTGTTCAGTTGTGTTCTTATCTTTCTTGAACAAAGCATAATATGCTGAAAATGTTGCATATCTTCTTCCATCTTCAATATTAAAATGGCTGCACAAAAACTCACCAATTTTGATAAGTTTTTGTATATGTACACTGAGATGACAGCTGTCACAATCCAATCCAACCAAACTGTTTCCAGTGAAGTTAAAGACAACTGAGCGCTACTAGAGCCGTCATACAGGAAAAACCAAATGAGCTTTTTGACCAACCCAATATTTATTAGGCATCTGCTGCAATAATAAGACTACTTCTACTTACGTTTGGGTGATTCTTTATGAATCAGGTTCCCCTGAAAAATCACTGGCTCCTTTGACAAACGAGGGTGCTGAGGCACGTAACTTGTTGGGGTCCTTAAAAGTCCCAACTGCACTACTTAAACCTAGGGTCCTGCTTCGCCACCCAGAGCACTGCTCACTGACCCATCCTCCTGTGACCTTGTTGGAGACTCTACCTACCTGAGGATCCCACAGGTTGGTGGAAGTTTAAATGCGCTCTGGTGATGGGGGTGGTGCAGAGGCATGTTGATTTCATCAGAGTCCTTGGTCATGCCTGAGTCAGGTGAATCTAGATCTCCCTGTTCTTGGGCTTCCGGCTGGACTATTAACGAGAATGAGCAATACAAGAGCAACTTTTCCACAGGTACCACATATACCCAAGGAGATCCCAGCTGCCAAATGGATGCTTTGCTGACTCACAGCTGCCAGGAGTAGCCAGCTCTGCATGATGTGATTGCTGTGAGATTCTGCAAGATGGGAGAGTGAAGAAGGGGCCGGGCTCCTGCCTCTCTCAGCAGAATCCTCTTGTCTGCTCAACTTGCAGCCAAGGATGGGGTGCTGAGTCCCTGGGACTAACACGTGGGTGTGTTGTGGATGCAGGCCAACCTTATCATGTTCAATTGCTAAGGTTTGGAAAGATTTCTGGTCTTGTGCTAGCCTTTCAATGATTCAATGAGATAATGTATGTAGAACCCCTGGCACATAGTAAGTGGGCAATAAACGGCAACTGTTGTAATAACAGTAATTGCAATAATGATGATCTTAATTACTGAAATAATAGGGCAATAGCATTAGAGCAATAATTATTTAATAATGATGGTGATAATATGCGTAAGAACAGTAGAGCAATCAGTGGCATGGGGATGGGGGCTGCTGTGGGGGGCTTCTCCCCGTGGGAGTTTTATCAGTGACATGATAATAAAAAGCAGACTCTATGAGAACTCTCTCTACTCTCTGCTCAGTTTTGCTATAAACCTAGAACTGCTCTAAAAAATAAGGCCAGTTAAAAGAAGGCTTTAAGAAGAGGCAAAGGAGAGTAGACTGGCGATGAGCTGGTCTTACTCTTGGTTTTCAATTCTCTAAAGACAGTGCAATCCCTTGTTGCTTCCACCCACTTCTACCCCCAACCCCCGCCCTTGGTGCGCACACCACTGACGGGAAGGAGCAGTGGCTATTTTTACATTGCTCCTCTGGCTACGCAGATATTCAAACAAGTAGCACGTTAATGATGCTCAGTCAGTCCAGGGTTTCTCCATTCATGACTAGGCACTGAGTGCTGGTGAAGCTGGCCTCCGAGTACTGCTGGGACCACAAGTCACACGTGTTGGGCTCTGTGGTTCTCTCTGCTGAGCGCTGCGGCCACATCAGCCCCACTCAGCGTGGCTGCAGCTGAGAAGACCCTCTGGAAGGCACCCACCATACCCTGGCACCTACAATCTTCCCTAATCCATGAACCAGGGCAGGCCTTGTCCCCAAGTCCCGAATGGGTTGGCTTCCTTTCCTTTACTTAATAAAAGGTTCTCCTTCCTTTGAGCAGGAGAATGCCCAGCTGATCAGAGGAGTGGAAGTAGACAGGGTCTCCACACTCTCCAGGGAGCAGGCGCAGGCCATCAAGCAGCTCTGGCTGGACCCAGGAATCCAGGAGTGTTACGACAGGAGGAGGGAATACCAGCTGTCAGACTCGGCCAAATAGTGAGTACAGAGCCCATGGGGTTTTCGGGCCCGCATGCTTTATGTACCTCAAAGAAGCTTCTCACGGGGAAAGGCAGCTGTGCCTACCTCAGGGGCAACACTACCTCCTTCCCGCTTGTCTGTATCCCCCTCTTGCTTCATGGTGAGTCTCTTCCCACCTGTTAAAGCCTCCAGTCCATCTGTGGATCCCAGGTTTCTCTCCTTGCCCATACCTGCCTTTCCTTACCTTGTCCTGAGCTTCTGTCCTTTTCACTGAGGCTGAGTCAAACGTGAGGTTCCCTTGGTGGGACTGGTCTCGTTTGGGTTGCTGAAATGATCTGATGTAAATAAGGACTGCCTCTGCTTCCGGCTTCTGCTTCCCTCCTCTCCATATCCCTTTGCCTTCTGATTTCCTATCAGTGGACTCCAGGTCCAATTACCCTAAAATCTAAAGTCTGATTAGACCTCACTGAGGCCATCAGTGGCTGATCTTGTGCTGCCCTCTAGTGGGCAGCATAGGCTCTGCGGGCCCAGCACAAGGAGGAAGCTCCGTTCCAGAGTCCTTTGTTTATTGACTTGCAAAGGCCTACACATTTCTTTTTTCTTTTTTGGATCCATAAAGCTTTGGTTTTAAATGGTATCATTAGTGTAAAAAAATAAGTAGATGGTTCTGCATGCAAACTATTCCAGTGAGATCACACAATCTCGTTTTCTTAAGCGCTGCCTCGGTCAGCCAGTTTAATCAAGGTCTTTCTTAAAGAAATGACTCCTGCCTCTGCAGCTCAGCTCTTGCCTCCTTGGCCCACGTCACCTTCCACCTTCCGAGGGCCCTGAAATCCTTTCCCAAGACGTCCCCGTCCCTTCAGGGGTTGTCATTGCCCTCTGAGCTGGTGTGGTGGGTGATTCACTCCCATCCTCTGGACAAGGCACTGAGCAGGAAGGGAAACTGGAGTCTTACCTTTGGCACTGGTCCCAGGCTGAGTGCTTACTCCATTGTCCAGGCTGGCACACTGGAACGCTGGAGTATGCATTGGCACACGTATCCAGGAACGTTTAGGTACAAAGCAGGAAAAGAGAATAGAAGTCCCACTAAGGTGCTGGATGGGCACAGAAAAGAGCCGGAGGGAGGCAGTGAATCAAGAGGAGGGCAGACTGCCTGTGACAGCTGTCAGGGACAGCCCCCCGTCGGCCAAGGCACCCCTGGCTCTTTCTCGAGACCCTGGTGTCATTTGCTTGAGGGGAGGGGAGGGGCCAGGGCTCCTGATGCAGATCCCTTTGGAAGAGACCCACGGGAGCTGCTATAAAATTCAGTGGAGCCCTGAAAACTGTGGCAAGTTGGAGAGGAACGTTGGAAGTGACTAGGTTGGTGGACAGAGCTGCAGCAGCGAAAACATACCCAGACAGCTGCCCCTTTTTGGAACTGATGAGACCTGAGACACTTGTGTTTCCTTGGTCCAGGCCAGTGGTTGTCATCTGCTCTGCTGGCCACGTCTGCTTATTTGGACAGGCATTCATCGCACAGAAAACGTCATGTGTGCCTGCTGTGGGCCAGGCACCGAGGTGGGGGCAGCAGGTACAACCAGTGCTCTCTAACGCTGAGGAACATACAATCTGGTGGAACAGGACAGGTGTAAAGATGACGCACATGGACGTCAGTGCCAATTAGTGTAAGGTCATGTGTGGGGCACAGAGTGGGTCTCAGAGGGCTGACGGGCTTGGAATCTCCAGCTCTGTCATTAGCCAGGGCCTGAGTTATTTTACTCAAAGATGCCTTTTTTAAAGGCTTAATTTTTTTTTAAGTACTCTCTTGTTTTACCACAGAGAAGTGATGTTTTAAGATCTCAGCTTTCTTTAATATATAGCAAAAAAAATCCAAGAGAAGTTTTGGTTTATTTTAGATGTTTAATTTCTCTGTGTAACAGGAAAATTTTTTCTTGTTATGATTTGGAAAGAACTTCCTGTTGGCCTGTTTCATGCCTTCATATTTTCTTAGAAACTCTAATTCATTGAGCAAAGCGTTTAGGAACAGCATCTGTATTCTATAATCTTGGATGAGGGCGTGTGGGAGGGGGAAGGACCTTGGAAGGCAGAGGGCAGATTCCAGCCTCCCCTTCCTTCCAGCCCTGCTGTCTCTCTCACGCCCAGATAACGATCAAGCTTAGATCCAGGAGGAAGTGATGGCGGGGTCTGCAGACTTCCCAGAAGGCTCATGAAAGCTTCTGATCTATACTCTCTCCAAAACAGTTGCAGGAGAGCTGGCTCTCAAAGTCATGGATGGAACCCATGAATCTGAGAGGGGGTTGCTCTGAGTCGGGGTGACTTCCCTGGAGTGGGAAGCTGCTCCTTCCTCTAAATCGAATCTCAGCCCGTTGTTCTCTAATGTCACAGTTACCTGAGTGACATTGATCGGATCGCCCTGCCGTCGTTTGTGCCCACGCAGCAAGACGTGCTTCGTGTCCGAGTGCCCACAACTGGCATCATCGAGTATCCCTTCGACCTGGAAAACATCATCTTCCGGTGAGAGTGTCTCCCTGACATGGCCCATGAAGAATTTGTCTGTGCAGGCTTAGAAGTCCCCATAAGACTTCTCACATACATTATTCCTAAAAGGGGTTATATCTCTCAGGGCAGGGTATTTAGAATTACGGTAGGTCCCAAGTCCTAGTACAGAGAGGAGCCCACCTTTCTACTCCCCCTGCGGATGAAGCATCTCTGTACTGACATCTGGGAGGATTCTTATGTGTAACTCCCCCCAGCCCCCACCACACACACACACACACGGATACTTCTATAACCCGCACACCAAATATACTGTCTCTTTCATAAACTTGAAAATATTTCTCTTCCCTTCTCCAAGATTTATCCTCAAAAAAGGAAAACTAAGAATCAATACAGAAATGTTTATTAAAAATTATGCTACATACAAACTATTTTCCAGCTGTGTAAGAATTTTCACATTAAATATAGTAACTTTTAGGATGATTTAAGTAGGTCTTCATTGCATTTAATTACGGCAAAAGATGAATAATAATACGGCACATAGGCACAGCACTGCAAATTTCAAAGCACTTCCGTATCCATTAAGGCCCCTTGTTCCCCCTGGTAGTTATCACACAGAGTTGAGACAACAGGAGTCCAGCCCTGCCATGCCCAGGCCCAGTCTGCAAACCCCAGGCACCTCAGGGCCCCTGGAGCAGGGAGGCGCCCTGGGGTCAAGTCCCTGGAAGCTCTGTGTCTTTGTGAGTCAGCACTTCCCCTGTGCTGTGTGCGCATGAGCTTATCTTGGCCTTTTCGGTGTCACTGCCGCTTCAGCTTCCCAGGACGGTATCTGGTCCACAGATGTGTTCTCTTTGGCTCACTTGGTGTTTTAAAAGACTTTTGAGCCAACATTTACAATTTGGGCTGTTTCACTTAAAACATTTGGTATCTAGTTTCTCTTAAAAAGCTGGCGGAGCTGGTCACAGTGAGCCTGCATTTTCGTCCCCCAGCGGCTGGCCTCAGCGGTGTGGCAGTCCACCCTTCAGATGGGGCCCCTCGCAGTCCCCCAGTGCGTGCTGCTCCACTCTGCGAGGCCCACTTGACTCACTTTCATGAACTGCGGGACCCTGTTGCCTTCAAGGTTGGGATCAACCCTTTGGCTACGAGTCCCTGCAATCTTTCCTGTAGACACTTTGGACTTCCGTTGTCAGAGGGCACTCACACACCACACATCTTTAGAGGGAAGAAGGGGCAGCGTCCACCTAATGTACAAAGGACTGGTGGATAAATCGGAGGGGCCATGACAACAGGAAGGGGCCAAGGCCTGGGGAAAGCTGAGTGGACCTGGCAGACAGCCTGCCTTTCTGCCCCTCTTGTGGCCGGTGCCCCAGCACTCTAATGGGCAGGGCGATGCAGCAGAACCACAGGACAATGGCAGCTTCCTACCCAGTGTCCCCAAACAGGCTCCACCTGAGTGACCTCTGCATTGTTTTCAGTAACTCCACTTACATTGCCCTCCTTCGCTAGGAACCTCCCAGTGGTTCCTCACTGCCTAAAGCAGCGGTGCTCAAACGTTTCCACCTCAAACCCCTTTCCACTCTCAAAGATTCCCGAGGAACCTAAAAAGCACTGCCTCCCATGGCATCATGATTCACATGCCTTTTCTGCAAAGAGGCGGGCGTTTCACCCTTTGACAAATCTGTGTTTCTGCTGAACAGGATGGTGGATGTTGGCGGCCAGCGATCTGAGAGACGGAAGTGGATTCACTGCTTTGAGAGCGTCACCTCCATTATTTTTTTGGTTGCTCTGAGCGAATATGACCAGGTCCTGGCTGAGTCTGACAATGAGGTACGCCGGGTGGGGAGTCTGGTTAGCTGTGGAACACAGAGATCTCTTTTTGCGGTTTGCAAAAAGCCAGCTGGCTCCGCCATTAGACTCCATTCCTGAGGGTAGGCTGTGTTGCTGCTCAAAGCAGAGGCTGTGCGTGAGCAGCAGACATCCATCCCCTGGACGCTCATTAGAAACGTGGACCCTCTAAGTCAACCCAGACCGAATAAATCAGAATCTGCTTTTTAACCACATCCCAGGTAATTCACATACACACGCAAGTTTGAGGATCACTGACCTGGAAACCTGGTTCTCACAGTTGGGTGCACACTGGAATTCCATGGGTACCTGATGGAAACACCTGGTGTCTGGATTCAGCCTGAGATTCTGATGTGACCGGTGGCGTGTGCGGTCTGCACGTGGGATCCACTCTAACGTGCTGCCGAGGGCGGGGGGGGGGGGGGGGCGCACTCTGAAGCCCTGGTTCTCGGCCTGGGCTGCGTGTTGAAATCCCTTGTGGAGTTCTGCACAAAGAAATACCATCTTTTGGACCCCACAGTGGAGATTCATATTGCTGGGTTTGAGGTGGGGGACATCTTTTCCAAGTCCCCTAGGGCTGCAAATGTACTGCCAAAGTTGAACAATGCTATTTCTAATAAACTTGACCTGGGAACGGGCTTCCCACCCTCCCCCGCCCTCCCAAGTTAGGCCCCTGGCTGAGCTGGCTGGCATGGGGAATGGCACCAGATGCTTGCAGCTGTTGACGGGCCGCCTGGACGGCGTCTGCCCTTCACTTCCCCTGAAAGGACTAGCTCAGGGCAGCTGGGACTGATCCACCCCGCAGGCTTCAGTGCCCTCTGCAGGGTCCACAGCACTGGCTGGGGTAGGCTCCATTAGCTGGATCTGCCCGGAAGGTGACATGACCATCATAGTCACTTCTTTGTGAGGATGGGGGCGTTTTCTGTGGGACGGCATTGTCCTCCCATCGTCTTCTCCCCTACCCTTCACAAGTCCCCTTGACTTTGAAGAAAAATGTCTCTTGCTTCTAGGGCATAAAAGTAAATCAATAAAGAAGTCTGTCCAGGATTAGGTAATAAGGAGGAACAAATCATATCTTGTATTTCTTGAGAGCAGCCTTTTCTCTGAGGAGCGCAGCTACACTAGCTAATTAGTGGAGGGTGAGCCCACTTACCAGTGTCACTGTGTGGAGAAGAACAGGATCTTGGCTGCCACCCAGCTCTTCAGGCGGAGAAATTTTTTAAAAAGGAAAGTCTTCAAGTTATTAATATGAAAAATTAGCTCCAGATTTGTCTCAGGAAACTCAGATGATCACTCAGATGTGCAAGGGACAAGTACTTCAGCCTGATGTGCTAAAAAATGATAAAGTTTCTCCTCTCCTAAAAAAAAAAAAAAAAAATCACACGGTATCTGGAGAAAAATTAAGTGGTGGTTGTGCTCCAGACTTCCCCCTTCTGGCTGCAGACAGGTGCTGCATCCCCGCATTGTGCTGCATAGAAATTATTTTTTTTCGTATGTTGTATTTCCTCAGAGGTTATTATTGATAAGATCATAGTAATTTTTAAAGAAGCTTTAAAAGCCAAGAGGGCTTACTTTTCTGGTGATAAATTCCAGGTCTTAATCCCCAAAAATATATTGAGGAGGAGAATGAGCCCACGTGTCTGGGAGTTGCAGGGGAATGGAGATTTATTATATGTCCCTCTGGGCTTTGATGTTTTTCAGAACTCCTGAAAAGGAAGATCTTGTTTCTCTCCTCTTAGAAATTCTTGAGAGCAGAATGCTATGTAGAACAATTACTGTCACCAGATAAGATTTGTATGTGTCCTGTCTGCTCTCCATAAATTAGGAACAATTAATATTTTCTTGCCGATGTCTAGTGCTCAGAAATTTTACTGTTTTTCTGCATTAATTTCTACCATTGTATGGGCTTGGGAAAGCATTTAAGTTTTGTGACCCATGGTATGCCCACCCATAGCTAGGGACCCTGTTCCCCTGGTAAGAGCCCACGGGTATTACTGGTGTGTGAGGTGGAGCATGGGGTCCGGGCTCGGTAGCGCTGGCTCCCTTCTCTCCAGCCTTTCTAAGGGTGGTGGCCTTGCTGGGGGAGCAAGTCTTCCTCTCATTGTTCCATGACACCCCATAAAATGGGTGTCTCAGGTCCGAAACTCTGAACTGCCCTCATTTGGTAATCCCAGTAATGGCACACAAAACTTTTGTCAAATATGGGTCAGGACCCTCTTTTCCCATGCTGCACAAAAGCCTGCCTTATATCCTTGCATATTAGTTTGGGGCTAGACTGAGGTGCTCCAGAAGAAGAGAGCCAGAGGGCGTGACCAGCGAGGGTGAGATGGGGGAAGTAGTATGCGGAGGAGGGCCCACGTGTTCACGAGCTTCCGCAAGGACAGTGACCCCCGGACCACGGCTGGGTGAGAGGTCAGACAGATAGAACCGGTGATCCGGCATGTTGTTTCTAAAGTGCTGCCTTTCTTCCTAGTTAACCCAAGTGCCTTTTTTTTTCTCACTTAGAACCGCATGGAAGAGAGCAAAGCCTTATTTAAAACCATTATCACCTACCCCTGGTTTCTGAACTCATCCGTGATTTTGTTCTTAAACAAGAAGGATCTTTTGGAAGAGAAAATCATGTACTCTCACCTAATCAGCTATTTTCCAGAATACACAGGTACGTGTCCATTTGTCGACCTTGGTGACCTCAGTCCAGGGTTCGTACTGTGACTCGCAGGGGCCTCCCGGACCTGCCTCTAACAGCCATTTTCCCTGTTCCTTGAACGAACCACCAGCTGTGTCATGGTGTGCTTTCACCTCCACGCATGCCTCTCCCAGTGCCTGGACTCCACCTGCTGGCTCCCTTGGTTAACTCCTCTGACCCTCACCTTGACCCTCACCTCACTCCCTCCCCAGCAGGTAGGTGTACCTGCTGCCTCCATGGTAGCCTGGGCTCCCATGCTCTCCCCACAGTTGGCTCCTGAAAACAGAGACTGCGCCCACCTGGCCTCTGCATTCCTAGTGTCGAGCAGAGCACCAGGCATTGCTAATGTGTAGGTTAGAGTCTGGCGGCCCTTGTAGCAGACGCCAGGCTGGCCCTGAGTTTCTTTATACACATGACCAACTGCTCCAGGACAGTTTATGACCTATTGCTAATTATTCCTGGTGCTGGAGGTCCCAGATATCACTAAGTTCGACACTGATATTTAGAGTAGTGCTTTAGCACTTCGCTTTTACCTTTATTAACACGTTGGCCATGCAGTATAGGAGCCCACAAGCTTTACAATCAGGCTTGGGTGGCTGCTGATGCTAGTTCCCATATTCATCTTTTTCCCTCTCCTAGCCCAGTTCTGTCTGCCTGAGTTAGTAAGAATGACCTCTCTTCAAAAGTGGTCCAGGTCAGAAAGTTAAATGGGTCACTGTTTTCAACCAATTGCCTTAAAGTACAATTTTTAGATACCAGTAGACACTTTAAAGTACTCTTTTACAGGTTCATAATGAGAGATAATAAAAATAATGCCCCAGGTAAGCTATTTTCTAGAAATAAGATAGCTTAAAGAAGGATCCCAAATAGGAACAAGAGTACATTGGAACTGATTTTGGGGAGTACCTGGTGTTGAGTGCATATCTTTCTTCTTCATCCCTCTCACTGCCCTGGTGACCAGGCCCAAAGCAGGACGTTAAAGCTGCCAAAGACTTCATCCTGAAGCTTTATCAAGACCAGAACCCGGACAAAGGGAAAGTCATCTACTCCCACTTCACGTGCGCCACGGACACAGAGAACATCCGCTTCGTGTTCGCTGCTGTGAAGGACACCATTCTGCAGCTGAACCTGAAGGAGTTCAACCTAGTCTAACAGCTGCTGCCCACTCCTCGCCAAGACTGGAAGGCAGGACTGGCAGTCCCTCGTGTTGTGGTTCCGAGTGCTTCTGGCATCAGCCGCCTGGCCTGCCGGGCAGTGCCAAGTCCATCTGCAGGCCACAGGGACAGAGATGGGTGATGGAGCTTGTAAGACATTGGAGGTTAACAAAGCTTTTAAAAAGCCTTTATTCCAAAATTGTTTTTATATTTCTTTTCTTGACTTTTGGCTGTCAGGTTTTGTGTAATTTTTGAATTTGAGGTTTTATACAATTTTAAAAAGCCACTGTGATTTACCGTTTCTTTTTAAATTAAATTTGTGTTTAACAGCCATTAGAAAATCACGTAACAATGGGGCCTATTAATTTTAGATGTCATGGCTTGAGACCTCTAGGATTAGTTGCAGTGACTTTAAAAAAAAAAAAGTTGTTTTAAGCTTTTTGTTAAATCTTATAATTTTGAGGCATTTTTCATTGTTTCTCTCTTTTTATGCTGAAAGTCTGATGCCTGTAACATGCCACCAGAGATTTTTAAAAATGGTTCTTTTCTGTGTTAGCTTTGTAAGCCAAACTAATGACTGTGTCAGTCCACTTGCTTTGGTTTTACCACAGTTTGATCACCACGAAGCCAAAGTTAAACGGCAAACGGACTCCAGAGAGCATGCACGGTGGTGTTACACTGTTGAACAGTGAGTGTGCGTGTGTGTGGACCAGGTCCTACACACTGATGAAACGGCGAAAAGCCACAGCTGTTTGAGAAACGTGATGTGACCTGGCCAGAGTTCTGGCCACCACAATGTGCCCTTTGAAAACCACGTGTGCTGTGCCTTTCTGAGGAGGCTGCAAATATACCATTCTGCCATTAGCACGGTACGATGTGTTTCTTTAATCTCATGGTTGATTTATGGTTCTGCTCCTAAAAAGAAAAATGCTGTATTTTAACAGCTAACTACTCAGGAACTTCCTACATGTCCTTATAGGAAAGGGAAAAGAATTTTACCCTTCCCTTTTCAGTCCTGGGCTGAGACCTGTTCCAGGCATAAAAGAACTAAACAGGAGGAAAACAAAAGGTTAAGAACATGCAGGCCTCCTGCATCCACGGGAGACATCCAAGAAAACTGAGCACCTCTGTGAAGCCGCCCAAGCCATCACATTGTGTTGGGTGGGGAGTGGGAGAGGCCAGTTAAGGGAGGTTGCCAGGAAAAGCTCGGTAAAGAAGGGTAAGGCTGTTTCGAAGATTTAAGTTGGAGCCTTTCCTGTTGTTAAGAGTTCTGATGTAGTCATCCCCGCTCTTCCAGGTACAGAGAGGGAAACGCCTTTACAAATGGGGAGATTTCTGTTACAATTTTAAGTTTCCCTCATGAAAGGGTCACTACTTCTGCACTTTCAGGACTTTTCCTGTCTCTGCTATTTCTTAAAAATAATCAGCTCAAAAAAACCCTCAGGCCAAAGAGGCATACTTTGGGGTGGTGTCTCCTGCTCCCTCCAGTCTTACCTTTGAAACGTCATGGGCATTTCGCAGTCCAGAAGCTGAGCTGATAGCTGCATTACTTCCCTGAACCAGTCTCTTAATCTTGAGAACAGGTCAGTTCAGTTCAACACTTGTTTCTCATTTCCGGAGGTCATATCAGGTGGGCTCCCAAAGTGAGGCCTATAGGGTGAGAGCAACCAGATATGTAAAAAGAGGCATTTCTATGGAAACAAAAGAAAACAAAGTTAATGGTTGGAGCAGAGATACACTCAGTGTGAGTGCCGAGCACAGCCAGTGGAAAGATTTCCAGGGGAAGCATCTCACGATGTGTGTGTGTGTGTGTCTGATGTCACTGGGCGTTCAGGGACCATCTCAGTGGCCCAAGCAACATGGGCAGGAAGTGTCCGAACAGGAGCTGCTGTGACCACTTAGCTGACTCTGTGTCAGCATGTTCACATTAGGCTTGCAGGGGTTTGGGAAACTCTTTTGCAAAAACAATAGTAACTTCTGTCAATGAAAAAGTCTTAAGAATGGCAATGGTGAAAGGGTTAATGAGAGTTCGTTAGAAGGCAGCTGACAAATTTGGTGGTTTCTGTGACATAGCTTTTCAGATAACTAGAATTACAAGTGATAACACATCAGGAGATACAAGATTTCTAGTAATTCCGTGAAATTCATTCTTATTGATTCCAAGTGAAGAGAGTGGGGGAGAAATGGAAATGTTAGTTTGAGGAGTTGTCGCCAGATTCTCTGAGGGTATTAGAAGAATCCAGTCCAGTTTACAGGCTGTAAATGAAACCTCAGACAATTAGCAGGACTAGAATTAGCCTCAAGATGTGTTATAGTTTCTACTTTAGCATCATTTTTCTCTCACCCCATTTTCTGCCAAAGATAATTACAGTAAAACTAAATTGTTTTCAAAATAAATCCAGTCTCGATAAACTTGGCCTGCTTATTGACATAAGCGCAGCAAGAATAGTGGTTAACCAGACACAGGCACTTTAAAGTCTGCTTTGCTGGAACTTTTCAAAAGGAATCTCAGGCTGGACTTATCAAAAGCCGATCACAGCTAAGCATCCGCTTGCCCTCACACTTTGCCTGCGATACCTATCTATCCGTTTGGACCTCTTCTCAATCCAGGTCGCCCACATATCCTGAAATTCCTGCATGTGCCAAGAAGGGGCCTTCCAAACCCACTAAGGCTGCCAGGACCCCTATAAGCAAGGTACCAGGTGGCTTTTCCAAGGGACTTTATTAAAACTCCTTAAAACTGGTCATACACAATTCTCTGCACATTCTCATGTGACTTATCAAAGTCTTGGTAATAAAACCGGTGTTTCCAATTGTGTCCTTTGACAAGGAGAACAGATTCTCACTGAACTTACGCAAATAACTATGTTGTCAGGAAAGCAGGGACACTCCGAATTTCCAAATTCTGCAGGAATCAGGTGGGGAGAAGAGGAATCGTTTCACCTGGTTCACAAAGGTGTTCTTATCAAATTGCTGTAAGTCACAGGTAGAAGAGTTCTCTTAAATCTGGAAAAACAAAACATTAAAAACGTTATAAAAATAAGAATCTTCCTTATCATTTCATTGAGTCCCAGACAATAAATTCTTTGAGTTCCAGGTAACACTCGTTGATCTTGATCTTTTGTTAGCAGATCACACCAGCAGCAGCGTTAAATCAGCTTGTACAGTTAGGATTCCGTCTTGTGTTTTAGCGACCATCATGAGAAGAGCGTGCCCTGGGGGCTGCTGCTCCATAATCGCCCCATCTTCCTCCACGGGGCCCCAGCGTAAGATCTGTGGGACAGATCTCAAACTGCCCCAAAGCGTGGAGCAAAACCAGCCACCTTCAGGTCTAAAACGAGTCGCTAAAGCTAACCCACAGACCCTAGAAAACAAAATTCTTGCTTATGTCACTGACATTTTGGGGCGATTTGTCCCATATTTTTGCAGCTGGAGCTAATAGGACACCCTCCAAATCACTGCTATATAGTGGCTACCACTGTGCCAGCTGTGTACAACTCAGAAATTTTGAGAATTCTTCAACTCTTGGTGTGTCTCCAACACAATCCACACAAAGTTGCCCTAAATAATTGTGGTAATGTGTCACAGACATCTCTCTAAACTTCTATTAAATATAATGCAAAGTTCCCACTATTCATTTTCTGCTTTTATGTAGTTAAAATGCTTTTTATGAATCTAGAAGGATGGAAAATTGTAAAACAACATCTTTGTGGATGGCTGTTATTACAGGGGTACATTACAACCAGAGTGGGCATTTTGCTGAGTGTAGAGTGCTGACGCCCTTAGTGCCTCTAAATGCCAAGGGAACAGAGGCACTTCATAACTATTGAATCCTGCTCTCACCACTTGAGAGGGAGAACGTGCTGATCTAAAGTGGTGGCGGATGCTCTCAGCAGCTATATGCAACACTCTGTGAGCTTGGGTATTGTGTTGCTATGAAGCAGTGTATTGTCTTAGTGTAATTACAGAATCTTTAAAGTGGAAAAAGAGAAATAGCCCAAGAACATGTTCTCATGGTGATCCATTCATGCATTCATTCACCAAGTGCTTACTGATCAGATTGACTACGTGTATAATACCACGCTGAAAACTGCATTGAATTCAAAGATATATCCCCACTCTCAGAGAGCTTAGATACCAGAAGGGCAGATAAGATGTAGACACCTTACAGCAGTTCCAGACGCGTCCTATTAAACTGTTTACAAGTTCAGAGGATAGAAGAGGTCCATATATTGCTTGGATTCTCAGAGAAGGAGGGATAAGGTTAATGCCAAGGAAAAAAATGTTATATAATAGGTAGAGCTGGAAGGGGGCAAAGAGGCAGACAATTAGACCCATGAGAATAAAAAGAAGTGTGGAAAGTAAAATTTAAAGCCAAATTATAGAGGGTCTTAAATATCAGTCTTAAGAGTTTGGGCAGTATTACATCAGCAATGGGTGTCATGGAAGGTTTGGCAGAGGGCAATGGCATAATCAAAGAACCTTGGCAGGTGTAGCATGGACAATGAACCCTGGGAGTTTGCAGGCCTGAAAGGAGAACACTCTGGGCTGGATCACTGACAATGAAAGGAAGTGGGGTTTGAGACAAGGCTGCAGGGATCATGCCCTCTTCGTGCCCAGGGAACGCAGTGTCCTGTAGACCGGTGCACTCAAAGTGCCAGTGCACAATGAGGTACGGAGCTTGTTCTAGAACATAACTCAATACACTGCTTCCTTCATCAGGAAGGTCTTGCCTGCTGAACAAAACAGGTGTGCACTCTGAAGCAAGCTCCTTATCTTACAGAACAGTAAGTTTTCAACCAGCAGCCAGTCTGTGGACTTCACATTGAGTAGCATTAGTTTAGACCACTGCGAGGAGGTTTGTCTCTATCCTAAGTGCAATGGGAAGTCACAAGAGGATTTGAAGAGAAAGTGGCAGTGGCTGCCATTATGGAAAATGGATTGGAAGGCAGCCAGAGTTAGCAGAAAGAAGGCGAGGAAGTTTGTACCTGAAACCTTATTTTCTTGGTGAAATAAGAGGTATCCTCTTCAGGTGAGAGAGCAGGGAATAGAGTTGAGTCTAGTAATGATATGAAAAGAGTAAAGAGGATTTGGAAGAGCTATTGTAAATAGCTATAATTAAGGGACTGGAAAAGAGAAATGGGGCCACATGTCACTTAAAATAAGACAGCCTATTTTGCTGATAGAGCGCTGGGACTAGATCCTACAAACTCATTACTCTAGAATGCAGGTCCAGAGAAGATGACTGTTAGAGATGAGCAAACAGCATTAGCACTGAGGACCCACGGAAAGGTAAGTTGGCTTGGAAGTCTGGTATTACGTTGTCAGGGTGCAACAGGAGTACAGTGAATAAGAGTAAAATGATCCCACTAAACCGTACTCTAGTCAAGCGCTCACTCACCGGACTCCTGAAGAAGGAGACGCCCTCTCTTATATTGCATGTGCCTGCAGGGAAGCCAAAGCGTTTTGTCTTAGGCCAGGCATAAACTTGCTTGTCAGGGGGTCCCATACGTGCTGTGCAGAGGCATCTTTTGCTCGCTGTATTCAGGGAAGCATGTGGGTAGAACCTACCAGATGCTGAAAGAACTAAAGCCATAGAAGCCAAAAGAAGGGCTATGAAGCTGTGATGAAACGGAAGTAGAGAAGAGATTATCAGGCAAGTCTTGGAAGAAATCTCGCCAAACAGAAAATAAGTAAGCTTGGGGAAAATAAATTTTAAATTAATATGCTAAATGGTTAATTAAGATGATGAAGATCTTCCTGAGCTGCATGGGCGGTGGCTACAAGGTGCTGGTAATGACTTGTAGGGAAAAGAAGAGGGGCGATTGTTCCAATAGTCATTATGTCACTGAAACAAAGTGGGTTTGACTGCCCGCCGCCACCAATAGGCAAATCCTGGAGGCAGAGGTTGGTGAGAAAGAAAAGAGATTTTTATTCAAATACTGAACAGCCTGGGACCCAACCGCTGTCAGCCAGACCAAAACCAAAGGCAGTGTCCAGAGTTCCTTCTCCCATTTAAAGTACCATCTTTTGGAAACTGCAGGTGGCCACTGAGTGGTCATCCAAGCAGCTCAGCTTTTCTCCTGGCCACTGTCAGGCCTCAAGCTCCCTCCTCACACGTGTGCTTGGCATTACCAATGGCCATGTGGCTTTTGGGGCCAGAAGGTCCTGGGAACGCACCAGCCAGTACATTCACGAGGTGGGATAAGCACAGGTCCCTTCCTTCCCCTGGGTTTATACTCGTTTTCCATGTGGGACAGGCCAGGTTCTTTCTCAGCCAAACTTCCATGTGTTCCAGGCAGGTTTGTCCCCCAACCAATTCCTTCTTTTTCCTAGGTTTGGTACCACCCCTGCTGCCATATTGACCTCTACAGTGAATGTGCCTGCCTTCCTCTGGTCTCACCCCCAATCAGGTACTGGAAGGCGGTATGAGGACTCCCCGTGCCCCTCCTCATCCAAGTGTCTCACTAGCCTTGCGCATGCTCAGTGCAATACTTCCTCCTGTCACCATCTTGCCCGGTGGCAGAAGATAGGCCACCAGGCTATCAGTATCAATTATTCAGGACCTCCTATGGCCCAGCACTGTGCTAGACATGGGGAAAATAGGCGTGAATGAGACATGGTCCCTTCCTTCAAAGGAATTACAATTTACAGAAGGAAAACCATCTAAAAAGATATCTATTATTGGACATATTAAGTGTTATGATACAAGGATGTCAGGAAGCAGAGCAGTCAGGCACTAAACAAGCAGGGAGAAATGAGGATTAGGGAAAGAAGGCTTCCAGGGACAGTGGCCCCCGACCTGAAGCTGGGAAGCAAGTGGAAGTTAGCCTGCTATAGGAGGAAAGCCCCAAAAGTCTAAATTTAGGATTGATTCTGACAAGCAGCCTATTCAAATTTATGAGAGCTTTAATAGGAGAAACTTACATACATGGGAAAAGCAGCTGCTTGCTCCCAGTGGTGGCAGCCAGGAAGAAATCTACACCCCTCCCAGGACAGGGTCTCTTTTTTATAGGAGGTTAATAGTTAAACCATATGGTGGGAAGTCCTGTAGCCCACCAGAAAGAACAATGCATTTCTAAGTTAACAGAGAGCATCAGGCAGTTATCACACTCTATACATTCATTGACCTCCTTCCTGGGGGCATGACATTTACCTTTGGGCATTCTGGTTGTCTGCATAGTCGGCCAAGCCCGAGGCTACAGAGAATTAAACAGTTACAGAAGGTTAAACAGAGAGTCCAACATTTCCCAGATACCTTTACTGCTGGAGCCATATTGCATCTCTGACATCCTTTACACCTGCTAAGGATGGAGTGGAGGAGGAGGGTCCTAGGTCAAGGGACAGCAACTGTAAAGGCCCAGGTAGGAATGACAGAATATCAGAAACTTCAAGCAGTTCCATGTATACAGAAAACATTCCAGGAGGAATGTAGCAAGAAAGAAGACAACAGAGGTAGTCAGATCATGAAGGAGCCTATATGGCAAGCTACGGAGTACAAATCTAACGCTGGGGCAGTGAGAGGTCTTTGGCTTTCCCCAGGCAGTTTGATGTTTGGAGACAGAGATCTTTGTTAGGAGCCTCAGCCTAGAGTGGGTAGTTAAGCCTGAGCAGGGGATAAGATCACCCAGAGAAACTGAAATGTCAGAGGATTGGACACTATGAATGGGAACCTGAAAAACACCAACATTTAGAATGTGTAAGCCCGAGACACCCAAAAGTGAGACAGAGAATAAGGAACTAGAGAAGCTGGAATCAGGTGACATTGTGGAAACAGAAAAGAGGGAGCTTTAAGAAAACCATGGACTACTACCTTCAGTGATGCTGAGGACTGAAAAAGGGATGTAGCAACCAAGAAATCATATTGCAAATTGGCAACAATTTAAATTTCCATCAACAGGATAATAAACAAATCATTGCATTTTGCTACATGGGAATCCTATACAGCAACGTATATAAACTAAATCTTTATATGTCAGCATAGATGAACTGAGCAAAGATAACACTAAATAAAGCAAATAGCAGAAGAATACATAGTCAAATGTTATATGCTATTTAAAAATACTTACAAATGTAGCAGAAATATAAAGACATATATTGCAATGATGAATACCAAGTTCAGAAGAGCAATTACCGGGGTCAGTTAGAGTGGTCCAGAGAGTGTTCATAGGGCCCTTCAACAGAAATGATAATGTTTCATTTCCTAAGCTGACAGAGGAGTGTTTGCTATATGGTCATGTACCACCTAATGATGGAGACACATTCTAAGAAATGTATGTAGCCCATCCTTGGCTATATGGCATACCAACATTTTATATGCAGTTGGTCATTTACTGAAACCTTGTTATTTAGTACATGACTGTCTTATAATTTGAGCATGTTGCATGTAAAAATCATTACTGACCACATCTAGGGCATTTTAGTGGAGCCTACGCGTTGGTAGTTGGTGGGGGTATTCAGAATGCAGTGAATGGAAGAGTAATGCCATAAACATAATGCCTAAGGCCTGATTGGATGACTATCATTATTCCAGAAACTGGATGCAAATACATACAGGTTCTGAGGCCAATGTTAAAAGATAAGCTTAGGCACACTTAAATTTTTGAGTTTATTTGAGCAAAGATCAATTCAAATCAGGCAGCACCAAACTGGAAGTGGTTAGGAGCTCTCCACCAATGGGAACTGGGGAAAGATATTTATAAGAAAAAGGAGAAAGCAAAGCAAGAAGATTATTGACTGGCTGTTGACTAAAGCCTGGTTGACTGTTTGTGATTGTCCTTAGCTTTTCAATTTTCCTAACCTGAGGCATTTACAGGCTTATGTTTTGGTTTGCGTATGTACGTCACCGCAACATTAGCGCCACATCAGTCTAACGGCTTCCTTAAGTTAATACCAATTTTCTGAGTTCTTCCACTTAGCCTTAAATTACTTAACTTCCTGTGCCTCAGTTTCTCTTTTGTAAAATGGAGATGCAAGGGTAAATTCTCTGTGAAGTCGTTAGGAAAACTGAATGGTTTCATACTGACTCAGTGCTTATAATAACGCCTAGGAGACATATGGTACTAGTTACCAGAGTTAGCCATCATCATCATCAGTACAAAACAAAGAGATTAGTAAGAACCACAGCAATGTCCTGAATTCATGGAACACTTTACAATTTGCCGGCAACCATGTGAGGTAAGTAGAAGTACAGCTATTAAGAGTTCTTTGCAGAAATTAACAAAGAACTGAAAGATTTAATGGACCACAGTTGTTCCTACAACCCCAGACACTTATGGGGAGTTTAGACTACTTTTTAAAAAGCGTTGCCACATCCATAGTTCGCTTTTAAGCGGATCAATCAGCACACCTTTTTTGGGGAATCCTGAATTCCTAAACCACTTACCTTTTGCACCATCCTCGCCTCGAAGGTCCCGCCCCTCGGCCCCACGAAAGGCGGAGCCTGCGTGCGGACGCAAGGCGAGCGCGCTGACGTCTCCGCGCACTGTCCCCCCCCCCCCCGTGGACCCGCCCACCGGCTTGAATCACAACCCCGCGCTGCGAAGGGCGGTGAGGCGCGAGCCAACGGCCGGCACCGGGGAGCGGGGGGCGGCGCGGGAGCGCAGCGTTGAGGGGCGGCTTAACTGCGTCCACGGGCCCTGGGTCTTCTGGCCGGGCCGCTGCTCCTGTGCACACTGCGGGGCCACAGCCTTCGGGCTGTGGGCGCGCGAGGAGCGGGGTGGCAACCAGGGGCTCCCAGACGGGGGGAGGGCGTCATCTCCACCTCCAGTCCTCCAAGGCCTCCCTGTGGCCATGATCGACTCGGTGAAGCTGCGCCGCGACAGCGCGGCAGACTTCTTCTCGCACTACGAATACCTGTGCGCGCTGCAGGACTCTGTGCCGCTGCCCGCCGTGCGCGCCTGCCTGCGGGAGGGCGTGCTGGACTTCGACGCCGACCGCCTGCGCCTGGCCGACTGGACGCCGCTCCTGAACACCCTTAAAATTAATAAAGATCTGCCCCTGATCTCTATCAAGAGCTTCTTCCAACCGTGGCTTGGCGAAACAGGTTTGTGGTTCCCGCTTCCCGTGGTCCCAGTGTCGGTGCAGAGAAGCCGGATTTTAAATGGTGCAAAGTGGAGCCTGGGCGCTGCAACCCCGGTGCCCAGTGCCGGGGTACATGTGCCGGGGAGGGGGCATGCGGCCCGGGAGTCTTACCAGCTCGGTGACCGTGGGCAGATCCTTTAAGGTCTCTTTGCTTACCAGGAACATGGGTTTTAACAGGACCTGCTCTGTATGGTGAGGGCAAGGATTCGCCGAGTTAACGCTTGTAGAGAGCACTTAGCACAGTTTGGGACATTATTTAGTATTCGACAGATGTTATGGTTACTTAGTTTATTGAATGACTTTGCCTAGAGTAGAACAAATTGATACATCGGAGCCTTTTGCTCCGTTTCGTTTTCGGACAGGGCTGTCTGTTGGGGAGGCGATGTTTTCTTTCTTTTTCTTTTTATTCGAATACAGTTGTCTCCATTTTCCCCGCCACCACTTTCCTCCGTCCCCCCCCCCCCCCCCCCCCCCCCCCCCCCCCCCCCCCCCATCCTTCTCCCCTTTGGAAGGGAAAGGGTCGTCAAGGAACATGTATAAAAAGACCCATGGACAAAGCCAGAGGGGTGTTTTCATAGTAGTATGGTATAGTGGAAAGAGCATAGGTGTGAATGCAGCCTAGGGTTTGAATTCCAGAGTTCACACACTCTGTGACCGGAACAGGTTACTTTTGAACTACACAATTGTAAAATGACATGAAAAACCACTCTTTCCCACGGGTTCTTAGAATTAGCAAGTTATGTGTGTAAAGTACGCTGGCACTTGAATGAGCTCAGTCAGCACCAAAGGCTGCTGGAGACAAAGCTCCTGCCCTAGAGGATCTTTCTTTTTACCGTGGGAGGCTGCAAGTGAACACAGACGCAGCAGTCAGTCCTCTGGAAGAAGTGAGTTCTGGTGCCACAGAGTAGCTATTGGAACGGAAGGTTCAGGGAAGGATTCTTTGAGGAGCCATCCTTTCTAAGAATGTGTAGAAGCTACTCAGATGACAGGAAGGAGCAGCTTGTCAAAATTTGAGAAATATAAGAATATCTGGCAAAACTAAGGTACAGGACTAAAACTTTGGGTTTGAGAAAGAAGTGAATTGAGGCGGGAAACCTGGTGGGGTCAAAAAGGGAGGGGCCTTGTTTGTACTGTCAAAGGGTCGGCTGTTTATCTTGAAGGTGATGGCAAACACTGTAGGATGATGACATAGACTTTGAATTGGAAGCTCACTCTGACCTCCACTATGGAAGGCGGTTTATTGGGAGGAGGGTAAATTGTGATCTAAGGGCTCAAATTAAGCGTAGAAAGGGAGAACTGGATTACAGAGGTCAGACAGAAAAGATGTGACCTGGTGACCAGTTAGAAGAGGGGGGGCAACAAGTTTGGGTGAGCGTTTAAAGCAGCACTTTTCTGTGAGAGGCAGAGTAGGTGAGGAAGGGATTGGGAGTGGGGAAAGGGTCTCCATCGTTCATGCTTTAAGAGGGGCCTGTGGGGCGTCCAAACATGTCTCTGCTAGACAGGTCTGGGCCCGAGGTACAGATCTAGGCTCTTTGGGAGGACAGATGTTTGAAAGCCTGGGAGAGACTGAGGTTACCCAAAAAGAAGATCCTGAATATCATAGGCCTGAGAAGTGTTGTTTTGAATGGACACACTTGAAAATGTTCATAAACTGAGAAAGTCAGCAGAAGGGGAGGGTGTGAAGATTTAGAAGAGGAAAGGATATTTGATTTAATTTTTTGAAAAACCTAAACACTTGTCATGTATGTGCTGGGTCATTTTCTAGGCGCTGGGGTTTGTCCCATCTGTTACCTCTTCTGCGAGGGCAATGTGACTCATCCCCTGGTGAAGAGAAGTCAGGTTATTCTCTGTATCTTATTCAGGTGTACCTCTTGTTCTGTACCTCTGAAGACTTGACTTACCCAAACTAATAACTTAGAAATCAAAAGAAATTACAGTTGAAAGGGACCTCAGAGTCAAGACCACTGCATTTAATCCTGTCTAGTATTTTACATTAAGACATTTACATTTACAGTAAGAAAAATGTATTAGAGAGACCATTCTCCAGAGTTCCTTTATTGAGCTTCATTTATCGCAGTATGCAGTGGATCTAGGTTGTATAGATTTTAACCTCCTAAATTTGCATCTTCCTTAGTTATGTTTTGCCTGGGCTATTGCAGAAGCTTCCAGCTGATTTTGCTGCCTCTGAAATCAGTTTCTCTTAGTTCATATGCCTTCTCTTCTTGAATTATCTTCTAAAATGAAAAGATATGCTTAAAATGATGCTTATAACGGCTCACGCCCACAGGATGAATGCATATTGGTTGTGTAGCTTGGGTTCTGCACAAAGGCTTGAAATCTGAGCTGTGCCTCGCCAAGCCTCACAAGGCTGCTTAGCCCTGAGGAGGGGTTCTTTTTCTAGTCTATCTGAAGTGGGCACTTTTTCTAATCCTTCCCTTTATCTAATTGGTCCTTCAGCAGTAGGGTGCCTTTTCTACCCTGCAGTCACCTGTTCCCATGGTAGCCTTCATCCTTACCACCCATGGGATTAAAGCTGTTCTCTCTCCCAGGCTTGCTTCGGGCAACCTCTCTATTTTTATTTTATTTATTTATTTTATTTTTTAGAATAAACACCTTCATTACATGAGCTAAGATAGGAGAGAAGAGGATTTGTTTGCCTTTTGGGGCCTTGATTTTGCTCAGGTAGAACTCTAGCTCCTCGCCCTCCAGCACATAACCTCCTGCTGGGCCACTCTGGCCTGGTCCTGGAGCGATGCACTTGAGAAGCTCACCCTGCTGCAGCTGCTCCTCTTGAAGACTGATGGTTTCGACATTCTTTTTCTTTTCATCATATTTCTTCAGAATTTTCTTTGACCGTTTTTTTTCTTAAAATCTCATCCTCCTCAGGAGTCAGCATGGCCCCCTTCTTGCGGCCCAGGGACAGTGCCTAGTGGGACTTGGATCACTGTCGGTATGGTATGTGCCAATGAGCACGATGCAGTTCTTATGAGCATCTTGGTATAGCCCAGTTCATTGTTGTGTGCATTATAGACAACATCTATAATCCTTGTTTTGTGCGTACAACACTCTGAGTCCAGGAGTAGTTGCCCATGTCCAGCCTCAAGCCTTGGTACTTCTTGTTGGCTCTTCACAGCAGGGAGCCAACACTAAGATGTGCAGCAGGGGCCAATCTTCATGTCGGCAGCAGGGTGTCTCAGCTCACATTTTTGCTTCTCATGATAGGGCTTTCTCTTGTGCCCAGTCTTGTGGCACTTGCGCCTGTGTCCCAAGAGATGCCCATGGCTTGGCACCAGCTGGAAAGAGGAAATGCAGAGTCACAGTCTAATTTGTACAACCTCTATTTTAATTTCTGTCTCTCCCCTCCTTGTACCCCTGGCTTTTACTCACCCTCACCTGCAGTGCTGTCTGTGCCTGGCAAATGTCAGAGTCTTTGCACCTGTGCCCCCTCTGCAGTTGATGGACCTTCCACTCCAACTCTGAGTAGTCGTTCTCATCTTTCTAGATGATCAACCTCAAGGTGATCTTGAAGTCATCACTTAGATAAAACTTTTTGCTCCCATACGAACTTTTTTTACTCACATAGTTTGTTTTTATGTCTTACGTGGTTGACGTTTTGAGCCCCTCCTTAAAGAGGGCTTTAGGGGTAGGAGTCATTTCTGTTCCTTAGCACAGAGCAGATGCTTTTTAATGATGATAAAATGTATGGTTGAAACCACTAACTTTACATTACTTTTGCTTTAGTTTCTGACAGAAATAAAGTTTGCAGAAGTCGAGTTCCTGCAATAAGAAGCAAAGATGTGACCTTTCAACTTTGTAAAGCTCTTAAATGCTGTTTAAGTGCATCACATGCTCTGAAGAACCTGGAGCTAAATGGACTAGTTCTGAGAGAGAGAGATTTAATTCTTTTGACAAAGGTGAGCATTCTCCATTGTGTCCTGAGAACATTTGATAGTTGCTTTTGGGGGAAACTAAACCAATAAATTTTTTAACCTTTTCTCCCCATTAAAGGGATTGAATAAATCAGCCACTTTGGTGCACCTGTCTCTTGCAAATTGTCCAATTGGAGATGGAGGTTTAGAAAGTGAGTTTCAATCTTACTTAAGTCTCTTCTCATCAGATGGTCTCATGTTTCCCTACATGCCATGTTCATTACTGTCTGCACCTTTTCTTGGTGCTGCTTCTACCTGAATTGTCTCCTGTGCCTGTCAGACCTTTTTCCAGTACCATGAAAATTCATCATGCCCCATACTTTCTTTTACTTAAAGTTGTGTTAAGCCACAAGCCACACAAATATATAATGTTTTTTTATTTTCTGTGTTCTTCTTTTAGAAATACAGGAAGGGAAATAGCAAGATATAAAGAGAAAAAAATCAGCATTATCTTTAAGTAGTTAAAACACTTATATGCAATCATAATTATAATGCACTGTGGTATGTGCTCAGATAGGAAATATATGCTGAGTACTATGACAATATATAAAAGGCCAGCAAACTCAGTGTTGGTGGGGACGTGTCATGGACGTGATCACAGAAAAGGTGACTCTTGATTGGGGTCCTGAAGAATTAGTGTGTGATCACTGTTTCCAGAAGTGGTCTGGAGGGATAAGGAAGCCTGAATTTCAATTTGAGGGAACAGAATTTGAGGTCCTCTATCTTATCTTATATTGCTGTAGTACAGGGGTGTCAAACTCATTTTTACCAGGGGCCACATCACCTTCGTGGTTGCCTTCAAAGGGCCGAAATAATTTTGGGACTGTATAAATGTAACTACTCCTTAACTGTTAAGGAGTTGAAATTACATTTTGCCCTTTGAAGGCAACCATGAGGCTGATGTGAACCCCGGTGAAAATGAATTTGATACCTCTGCTCTAGTATATTATGTAGCACCTAATAAAATTCTGGGGTTATAGTTGACATTTAAATTGTTGATTGAGCCCTGGCTGATGTGGCTCAGTGGACTGAGTGCTGGCCTGTGAACCAAAGAGTCGCTGGTTCGATTCCCATTCAGGGTACAGGCCTGGTCCCCAGTAGGGGGTATGCAAGAGGCAACCATACATTGATGTTTCTTGTTTCTCTCCCTCTCTTTCTTCCTCCCTTCCCCTCTGTCCAAAAATAAATAAATCTTTAAAAAAAAATGTTGATTGATAGATGAGGTTATCAGAAATGAAAATAGGAAGAATCTTAGCATTTCAGTTTTTCCTCTGTCTCAAAAGGTAGACAGTATTTTACTGAGTAATTGGGAATAAAGTTTGCAATATTCAGAGTTTACTTTTTAGCATCTAAATAGAATCGAACTGTTGCTATAAACTGGAATAACGCTTTGTTACTGCCATATTTTAGAACGCACCAGCCCATACCCATTGTCAGCGACAATCGCAGATAATGATTTTTAGAGTACAGCTGTACACCTCCAGTAGACTTAGAAAAGTGAGTAAATCAAGATTGACTAGGCTCTGTAGACTCTTCATCTTATTGTGTGTGTGGTTTTTTTCTTTCCTTTTAGCTGTTTATCAAGGTATAAAGAATTCTGTCACTCTTAAGACAGTAAACTTCACCGGGTGTAATCTGACCTGGCAGGGAGCAGATCACATGGCCAAGATCTTAAAGGTGATTTTATGTTTAAACTTTTGTGAGAACATTATGTGGTGGAAGTACATTACTATTTTGATACAATATGGCAGCTATTTTTGTCATTTGATACAGGTGGTACTTGCAGTTCTAGTTTTGTTGAAAGAATATGACCAGTTTTCAGTTTGGGGTTCTACCATTTAGTAACAATGGTCCATTTAATCTTAGAAATCAGAGATGTAATGTGAAATCACTATAAACAATGCTTTCATGTATTTTTAGTTATTGAAAACATTTATTATGATACTATGAAGAGAGTTTATGCTGTTACAGCCTTCAGATGACTTAAATGAATCAAATATTTGTTAACCGCCATAATTTGTAAACTAATAAAAATCACTACCATAGCATTTTGTAAATACAGTTTTTAAAATAATGCTTTAGTAACTTTACAGTGGTTTTAACTACTATATTTAGGCCTAAAATTACTTATTAATAATTTAACATAAAGCCTCATTTAATACATTGATGGTACAGGCCAGGGATAGGTAGACTGTGGCTGGTGAGCCACATTTGGCCCAGCACCTGCTTTTCCTTTACCCATTAAGCTGAGTAGTTGCAACAGAAACTGTATGGCCCACCAAGCTGAAAATGTACCTTTGGGCCTGTACAGAGCAAACCCACTGACCCCTGGTATAGAAAACGGGAAAGAGCAAGGATTCTGAAACCAAATGGCCTAGGTTCAAATCCCAGCTCTCCCATTTCACAGCCCTTGACCACGGACAAATTACTTAACTTCTGTGCCTCATTATGTGGATTAAATGAACTCATTTGTATAAAATAGTGCCTGGCACATAATAAACACTATGTAAGTGCTTGCTGTGATTTCCACTGTTGCTTTAATAAGTTATTGCTAATAGAAAAACAACACTAATGATTTTCTGTTAATGTCATAGAAACTGAGTCTTGTTTTTTAAGAATGTAGTAAGACTTTTTTCTGTTAAAGTCAGTTTTCCCTGTGCTAGCATTTATTTTATGAATAGAGAGAACTTAATATGTCTTTCAGAGAACTCGTGATTAAAAATCAAACCGTCAGTTTTCTAAGGCATGTCAAATTGGCTCTGCATATTCAAGGCCTCTAAAGTTGGTGTGCATACCCCAAATAGTATGTGAGATCCATTGGATTACAAGAAGAAAATACTAAAACCTCTGTATTTATTTTTGTATCACTTAAAGAATATTGTAGTACAAAATGTACATAAAATACATGCACAGACTTTCATGTATATAATTCATTCAGATAAGGACAATAAAATTCATAGAATGGAATTGAGTTGTCAAAGTTTACATAACTAACCAGCAACAGGTCATCCTGTGGCTGAAGTCTAACCAGTCGCTGGCAGGCTAGAACCTGGGTCACAGGACTCCTAAACCCCAATGGAGTGTCGAACCTCTCCGGTGACTCTCCTGGAATGCATACTTGGTATGTGTGTGCAAAGCTCAAACAGGATAAGCCACACTCAGTATGCTTACCTTGCTCCCTTATTCAAGCTACTTAATTCCATCTTATTAAACCTTTGAAGTATCAGACCATGAGAAGACATGAAGAAACCTGGGCGGAGAGTCTTCGTTATAGGAGACCTGATCTCGACTGTATGGCTGGCTTGAGGCGCATCACCTTGAACTGTAACACACTCATTGGTGACTTTGGTGCAAGTGCTTTTGCAGAATCTCTTAGTGAGGATTTATGGCTTAGAGGTAAAAATGTTGCATCTTTTAATATTAAAAGTGTTTAGCTTTTGGCACAATACTGTTGTCTTGTTTTAGTTTATTTTTATTGCTGACATTATTACAGATGTCCTCACTCCCCCCCCCTTTCCTACCTCCACTCAGCCCCCACCCTCCCTTTCCCTGTGGCCGCCAGCACACTGTTGTCTCTGTCTATGGGTGATGCATACATGTTCTTTGGCTCATCCCTTCACTTTCTTTCATCCAGTCCCTGCCACTCCTCTCCCCTCTGACAGCTGTCAGTCTGTTCCATGTATCCATGCCTCTGTTTCTATTTTGTGTGTCAGTTTATTTTGTTGATTAGATTCCACATGTAAGTGAAATCATATGGTAATTGTCTTTTTCTTACTGGCTTATTTCACTTAGCATAATACTCTCCAGGTCTATCCATGCTGTCTCAAAAGGTAAAAGTTCCTTCTTTTTTATAGCCATGTAGTATTCCATGGTATAAATGTACCCACCCTTATTTATCCATTCACCTACTGATGCATGTTTGGTCTGTTTCCAGACCTTGGCTGTTATAAATAATACTGCAGTGAACATAGGGGTACATATCTTCTTTCGAATTGCCGTTTCGGGATTCTTAGGCTATCTTCCCAGGAGTGAGATCACTGGGTCAAAAGGCAGTTCCAGTTTTAATGTTTTGAGGAAATTTCATCTGTTTTCCACAGGGGCTGCACCAGTCTGCATTCCTCATTTTTTCCTAAAGCTTTAATTGTGCTTTTAAACTTTTTTGGAGAGTTGCATATATTCTTTATAGAAAATACAAGAGTAACAAGAAAAAAAAATGACCCCCGATCTGAATAATGCCCAGACATAATCATTGTTCACCTTGGTGTATGGACTTTCAGTCCATATTCTTTATAAGTATACTTGTACGCTTGGAGATTACGAAAATAGAACCATAGTGTACCTACTCCTCACATCTCTGCTTTTTACACTGAATGACATGTCATGCAGTACTTCCTTGTACTGACGTGCAGAAATAGTTTCATCCATCTGTGCAGTTAGATGTAGACAGTTTGTGCCTTTTCCTGTCGGTGACAGTCCGGTGAGCACTCAGTGTCTACGTGACTAAGTGTGGCGTATTTTTAAGGCTTTGCATTTATGCTGCCAAATTGCCGACCGGGAATGCTGTGTCTCTGTATAGTCTACCCCAACGGTTTATGTGAGGCCTGCTCCCTCGTGAACACCAGCTTGTGTCACTTTTAAACATGGTAAAGCCACAAAAATTAGTACCACCATCCTTTTTTTAACATGCAAGTGGGATTACTTTAGAGTTTATAATTTTTTTTCACTTAGTCTAATATGAACACCTGAACAACTCAGTAAGTTTGCATCTACCACACTATCTTTAGTGACTGTTCAGAGTTCCATTATATAAATATGCCATAGTATACTTAGCTTATTCATTCTTGTTTGATTGTAAGCTATTTCAGATTTTTCACTGTTATAAATAGTACTTTGATATGCATCCTTGCTTATATCTCTGATGATTGTTTTTAGTTAAATTCTTAGAAAAGCAATTTTTCTGGGTCAGAAGGGTATGCATATTTTAAAGGCTTTTGCTATATGTTCTTGGCCTAATCTGATAGGAAAATAATCACATTTTATTGTTTTAATTTGTATTCATTTGATTTACTAGTGGGATTTACTGTTGTTTTTTTTTTATCAGTTTGGTTAATTGGGTACTTATATTCTGTGTCCATTTTTCTGTGTGTTATATCATAATCTGTTAGGTCCATATATCTGACTTCTTTGTTCGTTTGTTTTAAATTTTTGTTGTTGCAGCTATTGTTCAAGTTCTTATTTCTGTGTGTCAGGTTCTGGAGGACTCCAGTTACTCTAATGTAACGGTGTACACGACACTTTTTTAAAAAGGCTCGTATCAAAGTTTCCTCATATGTACACCTTTTATAGCGGAGCTTCCATCATGACCCATTCAAAGGAGTAGGCTGTGCCGCCTCAGAGCTGCAGTGTTCATGGTCACTCTGTTCTCGGACCTGCTACCAAGAGGGAGGTCTTGACCGTCATTCTTTCATGACAGGCATTAGCATATTTAACATGTATTTTATCGTATCTTCACACATTCTTTGGACTTGTCATTGTTTGTGTCCTTAAACTTTTCTCTTTGTCTTTTCAGTTCTAAACCTAACCGTTAATACATTTTTTACTAGTGTTCCCCTTGTAATTAGTTTCCAGAGTAAATTGGGGCTCAAGACCATGACAAAAAGAGTGCAGGGCGGTTGCTGAGCCCTCCGGTTTTTGTCTGTGGGAGCTGCTCTGCCACTGGCGTCCTTGCTGATGGGAACTGAGCTTCCCTTGCGGTTTCTGCCTCATCGGTTGTGTAGAGTTACGCTTCACCTCTAATTGTAAAACACGCTGGGTGACTGCTGAAGTCAGGATAACCATGGCGTGTCCAAGGAGACTTTTCTGTTGGATTATGTGTTATGTATGCATATGCTTTAAACATTTTTTTCAGTTCCTAATATTAAACACCTACCATGACTAGCCTCGTGCAGGAATTTTCCTTGCGTGAGTGAGTGAGAGCTGACTGTACGTTAAACCTGCACAGAACTGGCAAATGACCTTTTGTCTTTCGTCACTAGCACTTGACCTGCAACAGTGTGGCCTCACCAATGTGGGAGCCAAGGCTTTACTAAAGGCCCTTGAAACCAATGGAACTCTGGTCATCCTGGATTTGAGAAAAAATCCACTTGTTGGTATGCCTCCACGTTTTTTTTTTTTGATTAACAAATAACAAAGCAAAAAATTTATTCATGTATTGACAATTGTTAAAACCTAATGTGTTTACTTTCCTAATCTTACACTTTTCTGATACACAGTCTTTCCCTCATGGGACTTACATTCTAGTGCAGGAGTTCAGATAGAAATGAGTAAACAAATAAGTAGTATAATTTCATATAGTAATAAGTGCAGAAATGCCTTAAAGTAAGGAGGATGAGGGGGGCACGTAGGACTGTATTAGATAGGTCTGTCCGGGGACAGTTCTACTGGAGAAGTGACATTTGAGGGGAGGGGACCTGAGTGGGCCATGACCAGAGGGGCATGCTGTGGAAGATCTGGGGAAGCGAGTGCCAAGACAGCAGAGCACTGAGTCCACGGGCACATAGGTGGCAGTGTGCGTGGAGTACGTAAGGAAAAATGGGGAGACAACACTGCCAGAACACTGAGTGAGGGAGAACGTAGCATGTGTGAGGTCAGGGAGCTGGCCTTGAGGGTCTTGAAGGCCAGAGTAAGGACGTGGATTGTTCTAAGTGAGCAAAGTTTTGATCTGGAAAAAGGCACGATTTGGAAAGTGTTTCAATGAGATAACCCTGGTATAGAGACTAGACTTGGGGGGGATAAAGAAGTGAAACAGGGAGACTAGTTCGAAGGCTGTCACAGTGACCCAAATAAGAGATGGTTATGCTTACCTTAGGTGGAAAGTTGGAGCTGGTGAAAAGCCATTGAATTCGGGCTTTGTTTTGAGGGTGTAGCTAACAAGAGGTGGAGATAAATTAGGTGTGGGGTGTGAAGGAAATAGTAGTAAAGAAACAAGTCCTAGATGTTGGTGTGCAACCAGGTGATAACAGTTACTGAGAAGACGGGGGCTGAGGAAAAGAGCAGATTAGACGGAATGTCCGGACTTTGGTTTGATGCTCAGGTGCCCCTTAGGTATCTAAGTGTCTGGGCAGTACCTAGGCTCTGCCTTCTGTCCAAAGGTGTCGAAAGTGTTTAGATTTGATCTTTGCTGCTGCCAAAAAGTAGCCATCAGGGGGCAGTGTGTGAGGTGAAATACTTTCATGTTAGGTTTTTGAGGAAGAAATTAGACTACTCAGAGGCAGGAATAGGTATACAATTACATTGTGAGGGTTTTATATTTAATTTTATGGGAAAAGCAATAACTGGTTGGCTTTTGTTTTTAAATGGGAGTAGCCACTTAACTGAGAAACAGTTACTGTAATTTCAATTTATTTTACTTCAGATCATTCTGTGATGAAAGCAGTTATCAAAAAAGTTCTCCAGAACGGAAGGAGTGCCAAGTCAGAGGTATAACATGGTTTACTTCTTACGCCAAAAATGTCTCTTTTATTGAGTGTTTTTCTTTTTTTTCTAATGAAACAAAATTATCAATGTTTCTACCATCTTAAGTTGTTAGTCAAATGAAATGGCTTTTCAGTTTTTGAAATATTGTGTGAATCTTTAACTTGAAGTCTCAGAAACGTAGATTGTAAACTTTTTATTAGCTTAAAATATCTTAATAATTTCTGATTAAGATCAAAACCTCATAAACTACCTTTTTCTGAAATGGAGTTTTTATTATTACTCTTCCAGTATCAGTGGATAACTTCTCCATCAGTGAAGGAACCATTCAAAACTGCTAAACAGAAAAAGAAAACTATAATTCTGGGAAGTGGTCGGAAAGGAAAAGCTACCATTAGAATTGGTAACCCTTTTTATGTTGGCTTTTCAGTGCTACTAGAACTTACATGCTTTACGTATTCTGTGGTGCTAAAATTGAAGTCTCTTTTCATATAATTGTGGTAACAACCAGTATTAACTACATGTGTATTAGGATGACTGTAATTGTTCTGATGCAGATTATGAGAATTTGTGGACTGTAGAAATAATGAGTTTAAGCAGGAGATGCTAATATTTGCATTTTTTAAAATTAACTAATTTTCTTGTTTGTGCTTCATAAAAAGTTTGTTATATATGTGTTTGAGTATATTTCCTGCTTGGTGATTATTTCTAATACTTCACATTTGGGATTTGGGGAGTGCTGTGATGACAATTTTAGCATTGATGTTTTTGAGTGGTGACTTTTGAAAAATAATTGTTCTTTTGTGCTATAAGAAACAGAATCTCTTCCGAGTTCTAGTTTTACCTCTTACTGTCTTCGTCCTTGGATATTCCTATGTAAAATTTTTGAGTGAGGTCGCACCTTGTTTCTTTCGATGGTAAAACACTTAGAGTATATGTAACCCTCATAAAAGAGTGCCGCAGACAAGCTTTTTGACCATAGATGGGACATTGTAAAAAACATTCTTTACATTTTTCTTATGACTTATATTTAATTTTTAAAAGAACACTTAATACTGAATTTTAAAATTGAGCCTAAAATTTTGTGTCCAAACATAATTTTAAAAATCTTAGGATTTTTATGATGAAACCCTGGAACAATGGCATAAGTTTCATATTCTTTTGAACATACTAATTTGATATAATTCAGTTCTGATATTTTTGTATTTCTGAAAAAACTTTAACTTTTATTTCTGGAACAAGTACCTTTAGTTACAAACACCCTTTTTGTGTATGTGTGTATGATAAGAATGAATGGCAGAATGGAATTAGTTAAACAAAATCTAATGTGAAGGTGACCCTATATTGAGAGTAAATTTACATTTTGAAACAGTAAAACCATAAGGTGTATTAAAAAGAAAGTAAAGTAAATTTTTTATATTTATAATCTGCCAATTTTCTAGAAAAAGGTTTGTGGTGACTTTCATTATGTATCAGGTGCGTTAAGATCACCAAACAATTACCAACAAATAATCTTTTATTTGGATGCTACCTGAAAGAAATTTTTAGAGTGAAATGTTTATTGACTTATTTGCTTGTAATGTATACCCCATCCTTACTTCAAGGTGAGGGGACTAAAGATCAGGTCTGGACAGTGGCGTGTTCTACGTGTGACTCAGCAGAGGCAAGACAGGTTTTACTGACAGGTCTATTGGATTGCATTTTTATTTACTTATCTTTTGTAATTAAAATTTTTTTTCTATTACCGTTTACATTCGACATTATTTTGTGTTAGTTTCAGGTGTACAGCATAGTGATTAGACAGTCATGTACTTTACAAACTGCTCCCCTTGGTGTTTCCTGTACCCACCTGGCACCATCCATGGTCATTACAGTGTTAGTGACTCTATTCCCTGTGCTGTGCTTTACGTCCCTGGGACTGTTTTGCAGCTGTCAACTGTACCGCTCTGTCCCTTCACCTTTTTCACCCAGTCCCCTAACTCCTTGCCCCTCTGGCAACCAGCAGTCTGTTCTCTGTGTCTGTGAGCCTGTTTCTGTTTTATGTGTTCATTTATGTAGTTCTTTTTTTTTAAATTGTTGTTCAAGTACAGTTGTCTCCATTTCCCCACCACCACTTCCCCCCACCCCAGCCGTCTCCACCTCCCACCCTCGATCCTAACCCCCTTTGGCTTTGTCCATGGGTCCTCTATACATGTTCCATGACAACTCTTCCCCCTTTGCATTTATATAGTTCTTTTGATTCCACATATAAGTGAAATCATATGGTATTTGTCTTTCTCTGATTGACTTCACTTAGCATAATGACCTCGGACCATGCATGCTATAGCACATAGTAGGATTTCATTTCTTTTTTTATGACTGAGTAATATTCCATTGTATGTACATACCACAGCTTTCTTAAATACTCATGTATTGACAGACATTTGGCTTACTTTCTTAGGTTAGCTATTGTAAATAACGCTGCAATGAACATAGAGGTGCAATATATTCTTTTGAATTAGTGGTTTGCGTTTCTTTGGATATAGACCCAGAAGTGGGATTGCTGTGTCATAAGGCAGTTCCATTTTTAATTTCTGGGGGAACTTTCACACTGCTTCCCACAGTGGCTGCACCAGCCTGCATTCCCACCAACAGTGCACGAGCGTTCCTTTTTCTCTGCATCCTCACCAGCACTTGTTGTGTGTTGATTTACTGTTGACAGCCATCGTGACAGGTGTGAGGCGATATCTCATTGGGGTTTGAATTTGCATCTCTCTGATGATTAGTGACACCGAGCATTTTTTCATGTCTGTTGGCCATCTCTGTTTTCCTCTTTGGAGGAGTGTCTGTTCATGTTCTTTGCCCATTTTTTTTGTTTTGTTTGATCTACAACCAACGACATTTTTTTCACTGTTTTTAGAGAGAGAGAGGAAGGGAGAGGAGGTTTAGAGAGAGGAGAAGGGAGGGAGAAAAAGGGAGAGAAACAGTCATGTGAGACAAACTTGATTGGTTGCCTCCCATACGTGCCCAACTGGGGACCAAGCCTGCGACCTGGGCTTGTGCCCTGACTGGGAATGAACCCATGACCTTTCGGTTTGTGGGACAATGACCAACGAACTGAGTCACACCGGCCAGGGTTGTGCCCATTTTGTAATTGGACTGTTTGGTTTGGTTTTTTGTTTTATTTTGGGTGGGGGGTTGTACTGAATTGTGTGAGTTCTTTATAAACTTTGGATGTTAACCCTTAATCAGATTGTTGATGGTTTTCTTTGCTCTGCAAAAACTTTTTAGTTTGATATAGTCCCATTTATTTTTTTATTTTGTTTCCTTTACCAAGGAGATATATTAAAAAAAAGTTACTAAGAGACGTGTCCAAGATTTTCTTGCCTATGTTTTTTTCTAGGAGTTTTATGGTTTTGAGTCTTACATTTAAGTCTTTAATACATTTTGAATTTAGTGTTGTGTATAGTGTAAGAAAGTGGTCTAGTTTTATTATATTTTTGCTTTATCTGCCCAGTTTTCCCAATAGCATTTATTAAATAGACTATCATCACCCCATTGTATGTTTTGCCTCCTTTGTCAAATATCAATTAACCATACAGCCATGGGTTTATTTCTGGGCTGTCTATTCTGTTCCATTGAACTATGTGTCTGTTTTTGTACCATAATATTGCTGTTTCGATTACTATGGCCTTATTGGATGCTACCTGAAATTTAAAAAAATTATTGTTTGACTTAATACCACTGAACTGTACACTTAAAAGTGGCTAAGAGGGCCCTAGCTTGTGTGGCTCAGTGGATTGAATGCCGGCCTGCAGGCCAAAGGGTCACCGGTTCGATTCCTGGTTGGGGCACATGCCTGGGTTGTGGGCCGGGTCCCTGGTTGGGGGTGCATGAGAGGCAACCACACATTGGTGTTTCTCTCCCTCTCTCTCTCTCCCTTCCCTTCTGTCAATAAATAAATAAACAAACAAACAAATAAAATGGTTAAGATGATAAATTTTATGTTTGGTGTATTTGACCACAATTTTTAAATATATGTTTAAAGATATTTGGTTAGGTTTTATGAAGGTATTGATTTTATATAACGATGGAAATAAAAATAGAAAGCATTGCTAATTCATTATACTATCAAGCAATAT
>VMDR010001994.1:0-21861 GCA_007922815.1 Macrotus californicus
AGGACACCACGTTGCATTTAGCCAATTCTCTTACACCCAGTCTCATCAGACCTTCATCCCCAAAGTGCACAGAAATAGCTCCCATCAAGGTCATCAGTGACCACCATGCTGCCAAAGCCAGCGTGATGCCACGGTCTTTCCTCATTGCAGCAGTTTGGTTTGACATAGCAGTTCACTGGCTCCTTCTGAGAACCCTTTTCACTAGGCCTCTGAGACACTCCTTCCTCCCAGCTCTCTGCTCACCTCAGTGCCCACTCACTCTTCGTCTCTTTCGATGAGTCCTCCCATTCTTCCCTACTGCTAAGCAGTGGAGAGACCCAAGGCTCAGTTCTTAGTCCTCTTCTCTGTCAATACTCCCCAGGTGTTCTCATTAATTCACATGGTGATGAAGGTCACCAATGTGTGATGACTCTGCATGTAGGTCTCTGACCCTGATTCCTCTGCAGAACCCGAGGCTGATATATCTAAAGCTGCCAACTCAAAATTTTACGTGGTTTCCAGTAGGAGTCTCACACTCAACACCTCCCACAGTGAATTTCTAACTTGTGCCCTTAAACCTGCTTCTCTTTGGCTTTTCTCCATCTCAGAAAAGGGCAGCTCCTTTCCACCAATTGCTCAGGTCAAAAATCTTACAATCACCCTCTCTTTCTTTTACACCCCACATTCAATCCATCAGCAAATCCCATGAGCTCTACTTTTGGAGCTATTCTGAACCCCTTCTCACTATTTCCACTGCCACGTCCTGGCTTAAGTCACCATCTCTCAACCTGGATTATTGCAAAAGCTCAAATGGTTCATCCTGCTTCTGTCCCTATCCTGTCCCTACGTCCCCACCATCCCAGTTTATTCTCAACACAGGGATACTTTAAAAGTGTAAGTCTGATTATGTTACTTCTTTACTCAAATCCTCCAATGGTTTCCATTCTCAAAGCACATAGAATCCAAAGTACATAGAATTTCCAGGACTGCAAGGTACTGCATGATCTGCCTATCCCCCAACTTTCTGTCTTAATTTCCTGACACACTCTCATTTACCCTACTCCAGCCACACCTGCCTCCTTGCTCTTCCTTTGACTCACCAAGCACATTTTGCCTCGAGGTCTGGCACCTGCTATTGTTTGGGATGCACTGTCCCTAGATATCTTCCTGGCTTGCAGGGGAGAGAGATTGGGTAGGTTGAGCAAGGCAGCGTGACCAATTCCTTCATGTTTTCCAGGGACTGTCCATATTTTAAAATTGAAAAGCCCTCTACTTCAGGAACCCCTTGAGTTCCTGGTAGAGTAGGACAATTGGTCACCCAGCAGGGGTAGGTGTGGGGTGGGGGGGCTGCACACATTTAACCCTGAGGTCAGAGCAGGCCTTGTGGACAAGGAGACACTGGGCAGAGACTAGAGAGGGGCGAGGGATGGAGTCTGCCGTTCCTTACTGCTGTGCGGTTCCTGGGGCTGGGGTACAGACTCGATGGACACAGACAAAGGAAGCCCCCATGGTTCCAAAACAAATACTTCAAAGTGCTGGTTTTCATCATCGAGACTTTATGGGCTCTAAGAGAATGGTGGCCAAGGAAGCTCTGGAGCCCTGCAGATTTGGAGCTTTGCCTCTGCTGTGGGACGTGAACAAGCCTGTTACTTTCCCAAAGACTGATTTTTCTCATTTGTAAAAATTAAAAGATGATAAAAAATCTCGAGTCATTGTAAAGATTAAAGGAGTCATTATACATAAAGTGTTTTGAACCATTCTGGCACATAACAAACACTCAGTTATGATCTATTATTGTTCTTTGCTCACCAGATTTTGGGTGGACCACTGATAGTATTTCATGGAAGTGCTGTTGTGTGTAGGACATAGGACAAGCAAGACCTGTGGGAAAGAAGTTAGGGCTAAAGAAGGCCATGAAAAGGGGGGCCGTGAAACATTAGAGTTAACTTAGGTACTGGCTTTTAAATGATTTTTATTTTGAGGTCATTGTAAGTCATATGCAGTTATAAGACATAATATAGACAGCCCATACACCCTGCACCCAGGTTCCCTCCGTGGTAATTTCTTGCATTCTACCATGGCCAGGAGATTGACATTGACACAATCCATAGTGGCTACTTGGTGTTTTGTTACCAAACCAAGCCTGAATGACTGGCGCTTCCACCTTGGGAAGGGCAAAGAGTGTGGGTCAAAAGTGCTTACCACTCCAGTGGGGGGCCAGCACGTGAGTGCCTCACCTTGCTCTCCCTGCTCCCATCTGTGGCAAACCACACACTGTACCTCCAATAGGATCGTTCCTTAGCAGTGTACTTTGTTGCCTGGAGCGTAATCAAAGCCGCCTCTTACTGAATGTTTACTATGAGCACAGCCTCTATGCTAAATGTTTTTCACGCATCATCTCAGTCTTTACAACAGCCCTATGTGGTAGGTGATAACATTGTCCCCATTTTATACATGATAAAACTGTGGTCTAGTAAGGTTAAGCAACTTGCCCAGGTCATATGCCCAGGAAGTAGGAGATCTGGAATTAAGACACAGGACCACCTGATTTGATTCCAAGGCTCTTATGATCCACCTACGTATGTCCCTCACACTCACGGCTGAGGATAGTGCAAAGGGACTGGATTAACTAGTTTATGACAGGCATTTTCTTCCCTTCCTCAATGAGTTCACAACTGAGTTGGAGAAGCAGCATACAAAATTGTGACTGCTCGTATTTGGCAGTATTTATAAAACAGCAATGCAGGGTGATCTGGGAACCCACAGGGCAGGGCAGCTGGGAGAGGCTTTCTGTGGGAGGCAGATGAGGGAGATGGGCTGCATCTTGAACCTGGGCCCGGACTTACACACATGAAAAGCCCATGCCTGGCAGAGCTCACGCTGTTTTGACACTCATGTCTGGTTTCACCAGGCCTTCTCGCCTCTCCCTCCTCCCCTTCAACCAAAGTCTGTGGCAGACTTTGTTCAGATTACATATCGATCCTATGAGCTGACACGTACAGAGTGCCTGTGTCATTCCAGTCACACTGTTCTAAGTGCTTTACATATGGTAACTCACTTACTCCTCACAACAACCTATAACATAGGTATTATTAGCCCCATTTTACAGGTGAGAATATTGAGGCACAGAGAGGTCAAGTAGCTTCCCGAGGTTACCCAGTTAGTGAGAGCTAGGATCTGAAGGGAAGCAGTTGTGTCTGGACACCCTGCTTTTGAGCTCCATGCTCCAGCTTAATTTTTGTTTTCCTGCACGTCGCCTTTGTAGAGGCCCTGCCCCCTACTTTGCAAGTCCTTTTTACACCTGTCTATCGATTACCTCTTGCTCAATCTAAACTCAAGTTGAATAGCACAGCTGTAGTCACCATAAGGGAAGCAAACACTTTCTGAACAGCGGCCTTCTCTGGCTGGCCCTGGGCCTAGCGATTCACATTTCATTTTCACAACAGTCCTGCTGGGTTTCCATAAATGAGGAAAATGAGTCTCAGAGACACCAAGTAACTTGCCCAAAGACTACAATTCCCACCCAAAATCTATACTCTTCTGTGTAGCTCATGTCTCAAATCCCTCCTCCTCACTGAAGTCTTCCTCTCCCCGCCTACCCCAACAGCCATACAACGGTCCCTGCTTTGCGCTGGCCACGGGTATTCTGCACCTGTTTACGAATTTGCACACGTGGCCTTGATGGTCCTCTCATTCACATGCCTCTCCAGCCTTGGATAGCTCCAAATGTCAGGAGCCATGGGACACACTTAGTAGGGCTTATAAAATGCTAACATTCTTGAGCCAGAAAGCACCCAGAGACAACCAGACCCACTAACTGCCCTGGGCCGGGTTTCCTTCTGTGATGATCCGTGGTCATTCATTCATTCAGTAGTGAATGCCTACTATGTGGCAAGTGTGTCCTAAGCCATGGATATAGCAGCAAATAGAGCAGGTACAGTCCTTCATCTCCAGGAGGTTCCATTCAGTTGCAGGAGGATGGCAATAAACAAGATAAAAAAGTAAAATATAGAGGATACTGGGTATGGATATATGCTAAGGAGAAAAAACACAGTACAGAAGAGAGAGAATGGTGTGTGTGTGTGTGTGTCAGAGAGAGAGAGAGAGAGAGGGAGAGAGATCTCAGGCTGGCCAGTGGTAGCCTCTCTGAGAAGGGTTTCTCCCTCCAAGCCTGTCGTTCACCGTTCAATGAGTATGTCCAGCCCCAGAAAGGGCACTCCCTTAAAAGGCTCTCATCCCATTTTTGACAAGCTCTGATGGCTCTGAAGTTTATCAGAGCTCCTCTCAGTGGCTTTACCTTCCTCCCAAGTTCCGCTTTCGGTTGCTGCACCCAGCAAGCCTGACCGACGCTCAGAGCAGACAGCCCTTCACCCATTTGAGGGCGACTATATTTTCTTCCAGTAAGTTTCCCCCAAACCCTAACATTCTCAGTTCCTTCAACCGTTTCCTGAGTGACATGGTTTCGATGCCCCCCAACCTCCTGGCTGCCATCCTCTGATTGCACTGCCCTTCACCCAAGAGCAGAACACTTCCCTCTGCAGTGGCTTGATTGGTGCAGAATATTCCAGATCATTGCCCCCTGGATATGAACTCAATACGACATAAAAACAAGTTTTAAAACTCTCCTATTCAGCACTCGGTCCTCACTGCAGGGAGCCAGCCTAGAATCTTCAGAACCTGGAAGCTAGGGGCAAGTCCTGGGGGAAGTGGGGGGGCAAGTCTTTCCTGGGTCAATGTGCTTACATTCCCTGGGGGCTCCTGGAGGGGGGCAAGAGAGGGGGTCCCAGGTGAAGAGAGGCAGCATGAGGGGGACCCAGCACCGCTCGGTGAGCAGAGGTCCTGAACGTGGGCAAGGGGCAGTGTCGGAGGAAGGGACACCGGGTAGCTTACTGCTGCTCTGGACTTGTCTACCTTCTTTTCTTACAAGAGAGATTAGACATCTTCTCATTTGTTTAAGAGCGATTCATATTTCTTTAAGATGTCCTTTGAAAAACTTCCAACTAGTTTAAGGTTCTTTTCCTGGTTGATTTCTGGAAGATATTTATATAAGGAAAATTACTCTTTGTATTATATGCTACGACTACTTTTTTCTGCTTTATCATTTGTTCACTTTGTTTATGTCATTTTTTTCTATGTGGAAGTTTTATTTTTTTAACTAGTCAAATGTTATCAATCTTCATTTTGGGCTTTCTTCCTTCTCCCTCTTCACAAACATTATATTTAGAAAAGCCTTTTCCATTCTGATATTACAAAAATAATCTCCCATGTCATCTTCCACTATTTTTATTATTTTGCTTCTTACATTCAAAGCCTCGCTCCATCTGAAATTCACTCTGATGCACCATTTATTATTCACTTACCATGTGTGCCAAGCATGGTGTTCAGCATTGCACACACACTGTCTTGTTTAATAGCAATCATTATGGCACCCTCTACTTTAGTGGTGAGGACATCGAAGCTTAGTGAGGAAAACTCAGCCACGATCATACATCTAGTGTCAGAGTGGGAACCAAGTCAGCCTGAATTCAATTTTTATGCTCTTCACTACAATATTGGGTTGGCCAAAACTTCATTTGTTTTTTTCTGTAAGATGGCTCTAGTAGTGTTTAGTTGTGTTTAACTTCATTTGAAAGAACTTTGTTAGATTGTATTCTCACAGCTGTCATATCAGCATGCATTTAGTGATTGATTGATTTTACTTTAAAGAGGGGAAAGGAGGGAGAAAGAGAGGGAAACATCACTGTGTGGTTGCCTCTCATGCGCCCCCTACTGGGGACTTTGCTGGGAACCCAGGCATGTGCCCTGACTGGGAATCAAACCCTTATTTTGTGTTTCAGTTGGGCGACCCTTCAGTTCGCAGGCCAGCACTCAGTCCACTGAGCCACACCAGCAGGGCTCAGTGTGCATTTAAAAATACACTTATCAAAATCGGTGAATTTTTTGTGTGACCATGTTAATATAGAAGATGGAAGAAAATATACAACATTTTTGGCATATTATGCTTTATTATTTCAATAAAGGTAAAAACACAACTGAAACACACAGGAAGATTTGTGTAGTGTATTGACAAGGTACTGTGATTGATCCAACATGTCAAAAGTGGTTTGCAGAGTTTCGTGCTAGAGATTTCTTGCTGGACAATGCTCCATGGTCAGGTAGAACAGTTGAAATTGATAGCGATCAAATCAAGACATTAATTGAGAACAATCAATGTTATACCACATGGGAGATAGCCAACATACTCAAAATATGCAAATCAATGAAGGTAGTGGTGAAAATGAAAAATGTGTCTTTGATTTTATGGAAAAGAACATACGGACTTTTTGGCCAAAGCAGTATTTGAAAGAGAGGCATTCTATGTTGTTTGGAAATCCCCAAATGAATGACCAGGCGTTTCAGGAGAGACTGTGGTGGGTGTGTGATGACTGCTGCCCACACCATGAGGGATGGAGAACGGATGACACACTGGGGCGGAGCAACGGGTGTTAGCCCAAGCCGCTCTGCATCTTGGCAACTGACTCACACCCCTGCCTAGAAACTGAAGATTCAAATTCTTCTCCGGGCAAAATTATAAATGAGTAGATTAGGTTACACCACAGTAGAAAGGGCTGTGACTATTAAATCCTTGAATGTAAGAGTCTCTTGAACTTCCCTTGTTTGGGACAGCATAGATCCCAAAGTTTGGATGGGGTCCAACTTGCAAGAAGAGCATAATTACTGAATGTTTAGATTCTTTGATATATATCTTATCACATTGAACATCTCTGAAATTAGGATGCTCGTTCCAATTATGGTGTCTTGTAATTGCTGTTGGCCAGGTGACAGATAAGATGTAGCTACAGCTGCCTGCACACGTGCTGTGGAGCACCGTCCAGCGAGGCACCTCCAGCATGAAACTCCAAAGACCACTTCTGACATGTTCAATCAGTCACAGCACCTTCTCCACACACTGCACAAAACTTTTCTTTTTGCATTTCAGTTGCATTTTTACCTTTCTTGAAATAAAGCATAATATGCTGAAAATATTGCGCATTTTCTTCCATCTTCAATATTAAAATGGCTACACAAAAATTCACCAATTTGTTAAGTTTTTAAAAAATACACGCTGATATGACAGCTGTCACGATACAATCTAACAAAATTGTTTCAAGTGAAGTTAGAGACACACACTACTCTAAGCACTACTAGAGCCATCTTACGGAAAAAAAAAAACAATCGAATGTTTTGGACAGCCCAATTCAATGGACAATGGCAACCCATCAATGTTTGTTTCACTCAGCAAATAATCTGAGGACCATTTTAGGAGGTAATATAATCTTGGTGTTTTCTGAAACCCTCTGTGACACCAGAAAAGGTAAGGAGGGACCAGCATTAGAACTTCTGGTTGGGGGTAGGAGAATGGAGTTACTAGCTTGGAAGAAAATTGTTGAAAGAACTATTTAAAGAAATAATTGCATAACTGACATTCCTGGAGGATGATTGTGTTTGGAAAAATAAAACATGTATACCCAATTCTGAAGTGAAGCACATTTTGTAAGACTGAACGCTGAATAAAAACCTATTTATTTCTGTTATATTTATCAGCATCTCTTGGAGGAGGCAGAGCCTGCGAAAAATGCATGTTCCTAGCCTTCTCTCATAGATTGGGGCTTAGTAAATTTGAGATGGGGCCTGGGACTATACATTTTAACAAACACTCTGGGTGATTCTGATGTACCACCCTGTGAGAAATGCCCTCAATAGAGGAAAATAATGGGAAATAATTTGGTAATTATATTTTTCTTATAATCTGTTACTATTACATATCTCTTCCAAGAAATGTAACCTAGTCCTACTTGATTTGTCTTTATGGTCCAAACATAGCTTGCAGACTTCTGAGCAAGATGGAGGCGTAGGTAGATACACTTTGCCTCCTTGTGCACAACCAAAAGAAGGACAACAACAAATTTAAAAATAAAAACCAACTAGAACTGCCAGAAAATCGAACTGTATGGAAGTCCAACAACCACAGAGTTAAAGAAGAAACATTCATCCAGACCATTAGGAGGGGCAGAGACAGGCAGCCGGGGTGGAGAGGACGCAGCAAGGCAGCGGCTGAGGGACCAGGCGGTCCCACATTTGCATGTGGACAAACGAGGTACTCCAGCTTTGGCAGAGTATGGGTTCAGGAGTCAGTCAGACATAAAAGTACATGGGGTCATTGTGGTGGTGTTGCATATTTTCATTTTGAATTCAATATATAGGAGACTCTATCAATGGATCTAATTAATCTCTTGGTTTCTACATTTTTTTTCTTATGCTCTTTACCTGGATGTTCCTAATTACACTTACTTTTGAAACCAGGGTATAGAATTTTACCAAGGTCCTTATTAAATTTCATTTGTGCATTCTGGCCTGTTATTCCCACCTGCCAAGTTCATTCTGAATCATAATTCTCTCATGAATCATATTAACTACCCCTCCCTCTAGCTTGCTGCCATCTATAAATTTGATAAGCCCAACGTCTCTACCTCTATCCAAGTCACTAATAAAAATGTAGAGCACCTTCGGGACAATCTTGTGGACTCACACAGCCATTAGTGAATCCCTCAGGCTGGCATGGATCCACAGATCAACTCTGTCTGGCCAGCACTTTATTCAGCTGTGACTCCTTTCTCAGGGAGCGCAGTGCGGTGGTGAGGCGCCCCGGTTTGATCTCGGAGCCGACTGCTGAAAACACTGAAACCCTAGCTGCACCGTGTCCTGGCCGTGTGACCCTGGGTGAGTTACCTGATGAATCTCTGCTTAGTTTCCTTATCTAGAAAATGGGACAGTTGTTTTTACTTTATAGGGATGGGTTGACGATTGAATGAATTAGTACTCACAAAACAACACAGTTTCTGACACGTATTAGGTTCTCGGTAAATATTAATGGTTAGTCCTATCAATTTTCTCAGATGTCTCCATCTTGCCCAATGCCTATCATGAGACATTCTGTCAAATGCCTACAACAGCCCAACATAAGCTAAGTTCATCATTCCACTCTTCTAGCAGACTTATCAAAAAAAAAGAAAAGAAAAGAAAGAAAGAAAAAAGAATTGAGGTCAGCTTAGTATGTGGAGTTTCTTATTTATAATTTATAACTTGAATATATTCCACACGGGGTTAATGCAGCTTAAAATAAAAGATACATACAGATTTATTTGTGGTGACTCCTAGCTGACTCTCAATGACTAACACTGCATTTTTGTGTGCTCACAGCACTGTTGGTTAACCCTTTGTAAGTCTCGCTGGGAATGCACATAAAACTGACAGTTGTATATTTTTTTGAATCCCTCTTTTTGTTGTGAAATGGCAACCAGTATTTGGCTCTCTCTAAGCTTCTAGTACTTCTGCCATTCTCCAAGATTTCTTAAAGATTGATATTGATGTTTGTATGATCACATTTGCAAGTTATTTCATTATCCTGGATGTATTTATTTCACAAGTTTTTAAGAATTTCACTCATTTGGAGCAGCTGGTACTCTCTTGCCACTTCCTCATTTATCTTGAGCTTCATTTCCTTATAGCTGTTGTTCTGTCCTTAAGAGCAGTGGTTTTAAATCTTCAGAGGACATCAGCATCTCCCGGAGGAGGCAGAGCCTGTTAAAACTGCAAATCCCAGCCTTTCTCAGAGATTTTCGCTTAGTAAATTTGCAACGGGGCCTGAGAATATACACTTTAATGCTGTAAGTGACTCTGATGTACCCCCTGTGAGAAACACCTTAAATAGAGGGAAATAATGTGGTAAATTTTCTTTCTTCTAATCTATTAGCATTACATATCTCTTCTAAGAAATGTATCCTAGTCCTACTTGATTGGTCTTTCTGGCCCACACGTAGCTTGTGAGAACCTCTTCTGCTGAGCATTTCACAGGCCTCCGATTATTCTGGACTTTGACCTTCTTGACACTCCTCACAAGGCTTACACCTTTTAAACATAACTGCCCTGGCTAGTAGGGGTGAGCCCACGGCATGCGCACTGCGCAGCCCTGCCATGGCCCCTCGGGTGCCCACAGGACAGTCGTCTCTCCCCTTGTGGCCGGGATGCACTGGTAATGAAGTGAGGGCTGGGCAGGGCAGAGAGAAGAGCTCCAGGAGCCACTTCTTAGGGTGCCTTTAAGAAATCACAAACAAAAAGCCCACACATTACCCACTCCTTGGCACGTAATAGACTTTCAATAAATATTCGTTGCCCTAAGCCAAGGATAACAAGTATTTGACAGGCCTGCGGCACTCCCTCCCCTGTGCTGGGCAGGCATCGCTGGTGGATCTTAGCACTCTTTCCTCCTGAGCCTGGAGGCAGCTTCATTATTCTTCAAAACATGTCTTTCCGTCAAATCAACCCGAATTGGCTTGCAAAATGAAACTTACTCATCGATTCCAAGCAAAACAAAAGCCCTTTTCTCCTACAGTTTAGTTGTTAACTCCATTTGTGGAATTAAAAAAAGAAAAGTATATATAAATATAAAATAATACCTTAAAAATCAAGTTGGTATGATAAACACTAAGAAAAAAAATACAGGGAATTGCACCTAGCCAGCACTTCCCAAGTAGCAGGTGTCTGGGTTTTCCCGGTTTTGGGGCCCCGGAATGGCACTGAATAATGAGGATGCTACTGAAACTCCTCATCTCCTCTCACGAGATTAGCGAAGTCTGAAACCCTTCAAGTAATGAACGATTCTAACACCACAGAAACAGGGCCCACGTTTCAACTGGATCCACGGTCAATGTGTGAGTTGAGAGCCCTCGCTTCTGACACACATCGGGAGGCAGGGACAGCATCACTTGACCTGAAAGGGAGATAAATAAAAGCACGGCTGTCTGGGGAGCGTTTTTCCTCTCCCTCCCCTTACCTCTCCTTCCCCGTGCACCCTTGGAACGCTGATTATTCAAACACTCTTGACATTTCCATCTGCACTGATCAAGTTCTCTGTTCTGTATCTACATGACCTGCCCGGAGGAGGCCGCTCTGAAGTAAAGCCAGGCCGACTCTTCTGAATCGTTCCCACACGGCCAGTCTAGTTGTTTTGTCTTCGGTTCCTATTTTGGAACTCGGTGTTTTCTCTTCAGTCCCTATTTTAACTCCTAGACCGAAAGCTAGAAGACTTACTGGTATACTTCGGGCGTTTGCCAGCTCTGAATTTTCTGGAGTCAGTCTCAGAGGGAAGTCGAGTGTTAAGAGGGTAGATAGTGCAGAAGTGCTTATTTATTGGGCCTGGCCAGTGAGTGAGATTCTCTAAATCAGAAAACAAGTTTTAGCATAAATTAATGTTTACTTTTAATCACTTATAAACCTAGCAAATGGATTGGAGGCCTTCCATACCTCTCTGCCTTCGGAAACAGCCTCCCTGGTTTGAAGCTGCCGTGAGAGCCGCACAAGAACACGGCTGTTCACACACTCTGCGGTGGAGGGGAGCAGTGCGCCTCCCACGAGCTGCTGAATGCCGGGCTGAGTGTCTCCAACGCGCCCCCTCTTGAGTGTTTAGGCAGGTTTCTGCAGTCCTGTCTACTCTCTCCTGGTGTGGCTGTCAGGCGCCATGCGGGCTCTTATAATGAACCCGCCTTTCAAAATGCACGGTATTGTTTCTAAAGGTTTATGGGCTAGAAACCAGAGAAGGAGGTTTCTTTGAATTATATATGAAATAATAGTTAATAAGCTCCGAATGAGGCTTTAGGGACCTTTTGATGAATAAAGTACACTCAATTAGATGAGGAACCTTTTGCCATCTAATTAAACTAGGTAAAGTCATTTTACAATTACTCTTGAATTCTTGGGGAGTTCAGTGTGTTGGAGAAGTAATTTCTGGATAACGTGCTGCAATTTAAAATAATTTAGTAGTGGTTAGAAGGTGAAGTTTTCTTGGAAAACATTTTTTTGGAAAATTTCAGATACAATCCTGAAAAGTTTTATGCAATTCAATTTTTACAGCCTATTTAAGGGAACCTTGCAATACTCATTTTCCTGAAGACTTTAAAAACATCTGTTTGCTCTTCCATATGATAACTCGCCTAGAGCAAGCAGGTCATGTTGGTTTTCTAGTTTCTAAATGTGCAGCCTCACCAGAACCAGGAAGATCAGGGAAGAACCTCCATTTCCAGGAATAAGGCAGGATGGGGATCAGACCAATCTTCAACTAGAAACAACTGAAAATGCTGACTAAAAATTTTGTGACTTCTTACAAGTACCAAAGACCTGGCAGGATAATAGGAAGTGAAAATCCAAAATCAGAGGAAAAACAAGATCTCTGAAACTTAAGTGGCCTCCTAAAGCTGTTTTTGAACTAAGGACATGTGTCAATTTGAGCAAACTTGACGTTGGGTTCTGAGGGCTTCTCAGGACAGGGAGACAGAATCAAAGCCTAGGGCCCACCCCTCCCATCACTAACGTGGGTCAAACTCTCAGGGCAAGGGCAAAACAGACGAAGTGTGCCTCCACCCTCTAGCCCCGAAGACCGCAGGAAAGGCTGCCCTTCACAAGGAGCAGAGCGGGAGAGGTGGCAATGTAGGGAACTGCTCTGAAAAGTTACAACTGTGAGTTGGTGCTTTCACAGCGTCCACACCTATAATGCTTTGGTGAGTGAGTGAGTGAATCAATAGATAACTACATAAATAAATAACAAAACTATAAAACCATATAAAACCTCTCAAGTGGTGAATTTAGTTTAAAGTGCCCCTCTGAGCCTAGTAGGGGCAAAGAAAGTTCTTTCTGGAGGAAATTAGTGTCATCCTAGGCTTCAAAGAATTCCTCTAAATAAAAATTTAAGACTAATGGGCAACTTCCAGTAAAAAAACCCACAAAACAAAACAGTGAACCTATGATGACATAAACCATCCAGAGTGAGAACTAGAGAAAAGAGACCTCCAAAGACTTCAGATTTTGAAATTATTAGACTGAGTTTATAAAAGCAACTATGCTTACTAAATCCAAAGAAAAATAGAAAATATATACACATAAAAGGAAATGATAAAAATGACCTAGGAGATTTGAAAAAGAACCAGATACAACTTCTCAAAATACAAAACTACAATAACCACAATTAAAAACTCGATAGACATGTTTAAGCAGTTTAGACACAACAAAAGAAAGAATGAGAGAAACTAAAACAGATCAGCATATAGAACAGAGAGACGATAATATAGCAAATGTGAAAGAGAGGCTGAGACATGGAGAACAAAGTGAAATGTCTAACATTCTTTTAACCAGACTCCCAAAAGGGGAAAGAGAAGGGCTTGGAGAAAAATAATATTTGAAGAGATACTGGCTAAGAATTTTTCAGAACTGTTCAAAGACATCCATCCACAGAATCAAGAATGCTAAGCAGGAAAAATGTTTTTAAACCTTTTCATCATTTCGTAAACCCTGGACTCATCATTGTGAAACTTGAACAAACCAGAGGCAACTAGAAAATAACTGAATTCTCAATAGTAACAAAGGAAATGGCAAAGGAAGCCAGAAGCCGGTGAAATGAAACCATCCGTGCACTTAAAAAATTGCCAACCTAGAGTGTTCCACACCCAGCAAAAGTAACTTTCAAGAATGAGGTCAAAATAAAGTCGTTCTTGGACAAATCAAAGCAGAAGGAGTCTGCCACCAAGACACTCTCATTGGAAGCCTTTTCTTCAGGTAGAATACAAGTGATCTCACAAGGCAGACCTGAGACAGAAGAAGAAAGCACACACAAAAAAAGTGAAATATTTGGATACATCTAACTGGATGAAACAACAACAACAACAACAAAGTCCTGAAGGGCAAAACTTACAACAGTGAAAACAAGACAGAATTAAAATATCTGACAACAATAACATGTCAGCAAGGGTAAATAAAATTGAAATGTTTTAGTGTCTTTGAACTACAGGGGAGAAGGGTGACGTCACTGATTATTTTCAGACTTTAAGCTAAGGATGCATGTTAATTCCTAGGAAAATCACTAAAAAATAGAGAGTATATAGTTTCCACACCAGTAGAAAGAAAAGAATGGAATAATTTTTAAAAATTCTTTTTGAATAATCCAAGACAGCAAGGAAGGAAAGAAAAGGCAACACATAGTAGATGAGACCAGTATAAATGAGATGGTAGTTTAAAACTCCACCACGTAAATAATTTCCTTTTGTGAGCAAAAAAACCCAAAAAACAAACAAAAAAAAACCATACAATATGATTCCATGTGTGTAAAGTTCAAAAGGCAACTAAAGGCAACTATTTAGGGGATGGGATAAACTAAATAACTGCCCCAAAGATGCCATGACCTAATAGTTCCTGGAACCTATGAATACAGTTACCTTCAGGCAAAAGGGATTTGGCAAATACGGTTAAGTTGATCTTGAGATAGGGAGATGACTCTGGGTTATCCAGTTGAGCCCAGTGCAATCACAAGAGTCCTTTACGGGGCAGTAGGAGAACCAGAGTCACAGAGAGAAGAGAACAGAAGGGCAGAGAGGAGAGAAGATGCCATGCTGTTGGCTTTGAAAGTGGAGGAAGGGCCACAAGTCAGGGAACCCAGGCAGCCTCCGAAAGCTGGAAAAGTCAAGAAAGCAGATTCTCCCCTGGAGCCTTTAGAAGGAACACAGCCCTGCAGAGCCATTTTAGGGTTCTCATCTAGGGCTGCAAGGTAGTTTTAAGCCACTGAATTTGTGGTGATTTGTTAGAGCAGCAATAGAGAACTATTGGGTGATTAGATAGATGGATAGATGGATAGGTGATAGATGGATATAGATGCCCCTCAATTTATGATGGGGTTATGTTCTAATAGCCCCATCATAAACAGAAAATATTACAAAGATTCAGTTAAGGAAGTACCACAATACAGAAGACGGGTCGTTCATTCTCACGATTGTGTGGCTGGCTGGAAGGTGCGCTCACTGCTGCTCCCCAGCATCACGAAAGATTTTCACACCACATATCACTAACCCAGGAAAAGACCAAAGATCAAAATTCAAAGTCCTGTTTCTACCAAATGCTTAGCACTTTTGCACAATCACCAGAAAATTGTAAGCTGGACCACTGTAAGTCTGCACATCTGTATCTATATCCATATCTGTGTATATGGCAAAGCAACAAGTAAAAGCAAGGAGATAACGATCCCAGGAGTCAGGATGGCGGTCCGTCCAGTGATCCGGAGAGATGGGGAAGCGAGGTGCCGAGGCCCTGCAGTTCTATTTCCTGGCATGGGTAGAGGTTACACACACAACAGGTATTCTTAAACCATACATATGCTCTATGTACTTTTCCTGTAATAGCAAATATTTCATAGTAATAAAAGATGTTTAAAGTCAAAATAAAGACTAGGAAGCTTAGAATTTAAGTGGGATTCATAGAATACTGAATTGGTAATGAGTTTATATTAATTGAGAAACATATTTTCCAACCTGTAGCGTATCCCTGCTCTTACTGTGCCCCCTCAACACCTCCTGACATTTGACCCTCCTCTGCTCGTTAATACCCGCACGTAATTGGGAGCGGAAGGAGTCTGGAAGGACGGAAGTCAGGTGTGGGCTCTGTCTCTAGTTTACTATGTGGGCTTGGGCAAGTTGCTTAAACTCTCGGTGCCTTAATCTATAAAATGAAGCTAATAGTAGCATCTTCCTCTAGAAAGTTGTTACAGGAAATAAATGAGACAAAGCATTTAGCACAGTATCTATCTAAAAATGCCACCTCCTTTTTAAATTTCATTTACCCATCCCCCTCGACCTACCCTGCCCACATGGTGTTTAGGGAGCACTTGCCTGGTTCCCTTTGCTAGGTTCTAGGAATGCACAGCCAAATAAACCATGCCCCTATCTTCAAAGAGTTCTTAGTTTAATAGAGGAAGTGGGTGAAAAATAATTTAACTGCAAAGGGTGAGCAGTACAGTCAAGGTATAAACAATGAGCTGAGGCATTATGGGGGAAGGAGTCATGGACTGTACTGGGGGCGGGGGTGGGGTAAGGGGACTGGCAGAGAAGCCTGCCCAGAGGGGACACTTGAACAAAGTCTTGAAGGGTAAGTGGAAATTTACCAGCTGGAAAAAATGAGGGAGGGATATGTTGGTAAAGGGATTAGCACAGACAACTAGGAAGGAGCTAATAGATTGGGGAGATGGCAAACTGTTGGGCGTTTGAGTATGGGGGAGGGAGACGAAGTTGGAGCAACCAGCCTCGGTCAGAAATTGAAAGGGCACGGGCGCCAGGTAAAGGGGTATGGGCTTTCTCTAGGCAGTGGAGGGCTGTTGTAAACAAGGGTTAGGACAATCTGAGCCATATTTTAGAAACACTGCTCTGTCTCTGTGCAGATGGGTGGGAAAGATGCTGAAGACCACCATCCGCAGTAGTCCAGGTGAGAGGGCCTGAACTAAGGCAGTGGCCTTAGAATGAATAAAGGGGACACAAATTCAAGAGACATTCAGGAGGTAGAATTGTGTGGACTTGGTAACCTGTTGATTCAGGCTTGGGGTAATTACCAGATTAGCACGTGCTAACAATAATAATGATGGTGGATAATAATAGCATTAACCAAGACTGAGGAAACCAATAGAGCAGGTTGTGGGGTGGTGATATTAGGGATTTTGTTTTGATTTACTGAGCTTTAGGTGCTTGTGGTACATCTGGGTGGAGATTTCTAGTGGAGTGTTGGGAACTTGGTTCTGACACGCAGAAGAGAAATGAATGTGATCGTGGAGACTTTGGAAGCCAGGAGCCAGAAGAGGGTGTGGAATGGCCCAAGGAATGAACGTGCTTGTTGAATCTACTTGAAAGGAATGAGTAATACGCTCACCAAAGTGCCCTTTTCCTTAGCATAAATTTTGGGCCTAGATTAAAAATGTTTCCATAAAACATCTTCCTTTACCCAAGATCATGTTGATCTCTCCTCAGAGTAACTATTAATGACTTGAGTCCACGTTACAGCATTCAGAATGTTTTATTTTACCAAAGTCATTTAAGAATGAGAACACATGGAAAGTGTACTACTCTGACTAGCAAATCTTGTACCTGGATACTAATTAAGTAAAAAGTTTGTACCAAATATTGAATGTAATAGCAAGAGTTCTGAGGATGCCAAAACATACTCTCCTCAGATGGAAATTTAGTACGTACTTATTAAAAATTATAAGCATAAATTAAAATTTTCTGATGTTTACAATTTTTTAAATCTAATATTGTGATTTTCAATAACATACCTTGGAGGTTTAAGATCTTTTAAAGCTAGCCCTGGCTGGTGTGTCTCAGTGGATTGAATGCTGGACTGTGAACCAAAGGGTCACCAGCTCGATTCCCAGTCAGGGCACATGCCTGGGTTGTGGGCCAGGTCCCCAGTAGGGGTGTGTGAGAGGCAACCACACATTGATGTTTCTCTCTCTCTTTCTCCCTCCTTTCCCCTCTAAAAGTAAATAAGTTTTTTTAAAAAAGACCTTTTGAAGCTAGAATCATAGAATTTTGGGCCCTGGAAGAAACTCAAGAGGTAATTTAATCTAAACCTTTAAGTGTTCAAATAAAGACTAAAGAGAGAACACCCTGCCTTGGCCACTCGACCTGGAATCAGGGACCAGGCCTCTTGATCCCTGGGTCATTCCTTCCTCTTCACAACATCCTACCTCCAGTCTTGTTGAAGTTTGGGGATAAAAATGATCTAAACTTTAGCTGTCCAAATGAAAGCTTTTAATTTATTTATGAACTTAATGCATATCTGTGATACTTGGAGCTAGATAAGAACACAAAGCCAAATGTGATTAAAATTCTTCCTTTGCCTCACTCTGTCTCAGGCTTCCTGGCAGAATATATTACCAGATCTCACAAGGACAGACCCTAGAATAGGACAATGACAAGAGTCTGATCTCAAGTCGGATTCAGCAAATAAAATTAAGATGTTGCCCAGTTAAATTTGAATTGCAGATAAATAATGAATAATTTTTTAGTGTAAGTACATCCCATACAATATTTAGGACATACTTACTAAAATTTATTGTTTATCTTCAACTGAAATTTAATTGGGAGTCATGTATTTTATCTGGCAACCCTAATCTTGGGGCTAAGAACACAAACTTTCTAGCTCTTAGAGATAAGTGAGGCAGATGGAACTAGACCCACTAGAGGTAACTCACATTTTACAAAATTACAAATTGCAAATCATCCTAAAATCTTTAGCTAGATTCACCAAGAACAAGAGATGGCTTAAATAAATAAAATCAGAAATGAAAGTTACAGCTGATACCACAGAACTACAAAGGATCATAAAAGACTACCATAATCAATTACATGCCAACAAACTGGACAACATAGAAGAAATGGATAAATTTCTAAAACATACAATCTTCCAAGATTGAACCATGAAGTATTAGAGAATCGGAACAGACCAATTACTAGCAGGGAGATTGAATCAGTGACCAAAAACCTCCCAACAAGCAAAAGTCCAGTCCTAGACAGATTCACTGGTGAATTCTACCCAACACTTAAAGAACATTTAATACGTACACTTCTCAAACTCTTCCAGAAAATTGAAGAGGAGAGAACCCTTCCAAACTCATTTTACAAGGCCAGTGTTGCCCTGATATCGAAACCAGACAAGGGCCTTGACTGGTGTGGCTCAGTGGGCCGGCCTTGTGCTGCAAACCCAAAGGTTGTCAGTTTGATTCCTGGCCAGGGCACGTGCCTGGGCTGTGGGCCATGTCCCTCGGTTGGGCGCATGGGAGAGGCAACTGATCTTTGTTTCTCTCCCTCCATTTCTCCCTCCCTTCCCCTTCTCTAAAAATAAACAATAAGTAAAATCTAAAAAGAAAACCCATACAAGAACAACACAAAATAAGAGAATTACAGGCCAACATCTCTGGTAGACAAAGATTCAAAAACCTTTCAACAAAATATTAGCAATCTGAATTCAACAATACAGTAAAAGGACATATACCATAATCAAGTGGGATTTATTCCAGGGAATGCAAGTATGGTTCAACATTTGCAAATCAATCAACGTGATGCCCTGAGAAAATGAAGGCTAAATATCATATGTTCCTCTCTGTAGATGCAGAAAAAGCGCTTGACAAATTTGACATCTATTTATGATAAAATCTCTCAACACAGTCAGCATAGGGACAATGGACCTCAACATAACAAAGGCCAGACGTGACACACTCACAGCTAACATCAAACTCAACAGGAAAAACCTGAAAACCTCTCCTGTAAGATCAGGAACAGGGCACATTGACCGCTCCTGCCACTCTTCCTGCACGTGATACCGGAAGTCCTACTCAGGGAAGACATGGAAGTGAAAGACATTCATCACCAATAGAACTACCACATAATCTAGCTTTTCTACTTCTGCATATTTATCCAAAGAAAATGAAAAAACAATTTTCTTTTTTCTTTTTAGAATTTTATTTCAAAAAAATAATTTCAGATTCACCCCTATGTTTATTGCAGCATTATTCACAATAGCCAAGATATACAAACAACCTAAGTATCCACAGATGGGTGAATGGATAAAGAAGAAATATATATGTATATCTTCTACAATGGGCACACACACACATATACACACACATGCACACAGATATAGTTGTATATGGTCTGTCCAGAAGGTAGCCATCCATGTAATGTGAAAAAGACACACTTATTGAAGAAGATACAAGAAACATTGTACATAAGACAAAGATGCCTCAGTCCCCTTCAAAGTAGGCACCTTGGGACCTCACACAGTTGTCCCAGCATCATCAGCAGCAACTGCAGCACGATGTTCCTTCTGCTCTGGTAGCAGAAGCCATGGAACGAATTTTGCCACAACACATTTCATGCCAAGATCCTGCATCAAAATCTCGGACACAGTAGTTTTCGGAATCCCCAGATCAGCTTCTAGCTCTCTGTCAGTCGCTGATCTTTGTTGATTGTAACCCTTACATGTCCAACATTCTCAGGTGTTCTGCTCGTTGCAGGCCTTCCAGAACGTGGATCACTTTCAACAGATTCTTGACCATCTCTGAAGCGTTTGTGCCACTCTTTTATTTGTGCTACACTCACTGCATCATCCCTGAAGCCTTTTGAATCATCTGAATAGTTGCAATGGAGGAATGTTAAGCTTAATGCAAAATTTGATGCAGTTTCATTGCTCTACTTGCTCAGTCATTTTGAATGCAATGGCCACACAGTACACCTGCTCACTCAACAGCATCTACTGCCCCCAATGACTAGTACAGTGAAGTCATCATTGTTCACACATGTGCATTCCAGTCCACTCCCCTTGGCCTCCAGGTTACATGGATGCTGTGCAAACCATTCTCATTACACTAACAATGGCTGGACTTTTCCTGGACAGACCTTGCACACTAGTCTGCTAGAAGAGTGGTTAGCACACTACTGCCCCAGGGCCCAATCCAGCCAGCCACCTCTTTTTGTAAAATTAGTTTCATTGGAACAGTCACATTTGTTCAAGTGTCTATGTTATTACCTGTGGCTACTTTTGTACAAAAAAAGAGTCATGCAAACCATTCTCATTATGTGAACACTGGCTGGACTTTTACCGGACAGACCTCGCATTTACACACAATGGAATACTCCTCAGCCATAAAAAAGAAGGGAGTCCTGCCATTTATGACATATGGATGGACCTTGAGATTATTACACTAAGTAAATTAAGTCAAACAGAGAAAAACAAACACTATAGGATTTCAGTTATATGTGGAATCTAACAAGACGAAACAAATGAATGGACAAACAAAATTCATAGATACAGAGAACAGACTGGTGGTTACCAGAGGGGCAGGGGGGTGGGGGGTGGGCAAAATGGGCTAAGGGGATCAACTGTGTGGTTATGGATGATAACCAGACTTATTGTCATGATCACTTAGTATATACAAATATTGAATTATGTTATATACCTGAAACTAATACTGTATAATGCTATATGCCAATAAAATTTTTTTCAAATCACCCTAGGATCTGCTACGGTGTATGCAAAAGTGAAGGAGGTCCTGCTGTGTCATCGCCATCCCCACGAAGTGCAGTACGATAGGAGACTGAGCTTCTTGAGACTAGCAGGAGTGGGGGTGGGGGTGGGGCTAAGAGGTATGAACACAGAGTCTCCATCACTGCGTATTCTAAAGCAGCTGAATCCTCTCCTGTGTTTTTCACAGTGCAGACCGACTTTGCGGGCACAGAATCAAAATTCATTATGTAATCAGCGATTACAAAACCCAAGCTAAAATGCAAAATAACACAATGTTGCACTACAGAAAACCATGATGAAGAAGCCTTCTGCAAGACAAGTGTCTCACCCTAGCGTCCGAGGTTTTTGGCCCTGCACGCAAGCCTCATTTACCAAAAAGGCTGAGCAGTGAAGTCTCACCAGGAGACTCATCACAACACCGGGGCTCAGGGATGAGGGCAAGGAAACGCCAGCTGTGTGTCAGCATCTTAGCAGAGTTTGGCCATTTGATCAGGCAGCAGTAAGGTGGCATAACAACACTAAGGGCAGTTTTCAAGTTCAGCTACAGTGGCCACACAGCAATGCCAAACCTAGGTGCTGAGTCTAGGTATGAAATTACCCCCCCTACATGGCTCATGTGACCTTGGCTGCAAGTGGTGGGAGTGATGGTGGCAGTGGCAGTGGGGAAAGGGTCAGAAATGACAGGAAACCTGGGGAGGAACACATGCCGGGAATGAACAGAACTGGGGCACGGTTGCCAGAGTGTGGGTGAAGTGCCACAGGCAGGTCTCCTAAGAGCGGCATTGTAAGTCTTGCAGTCAATTCCAGTTTCACCTGTTATTTCACACAGAAACGCTCGTACAGGGCATCTGAACTTAATATTTAAAAAAATTCATCAGTCAATCTTAACTGTCATATAGTGTAAAAAAATAAGTGTTGAAACCAGGCCATAGTGGGGTTAACCCTTTTGGTACGGAT
>VMDR010001994.1:21961-104112 GCA_007922815.1 Macrotus californicus
TATATAATTTTTATAAATTTTACTTATATAATTGATAGAATTTTATATAACTATCTCTTAATATTAAAGTTACAAACAACACTTGGAAAAAAGCATTGTTTTATTAAGCATAGATCTTATATAAGGTTAGGAAAGTCTTCACACAAAGGAGGACTGACCATGTGCTATGTGCGCGTTTTCGGCGTGGCACCTCGTACAGCGGGAGTGTCACAACGGAAAGAGCGCTCGTACTGAAAGGGTAATTATAAAAATCGTATGTGGCTGTTACAGCCAAAAATCACACTCAACAACTATATAATAACCCTGTTTTCTAAAACCTTAGTGAAGGAGGCAGTGAACGGTATCTGGGTGTCCACTATGGGCCAGGACTCTATAAAGCTCTTTATCATGTCATCTAATCCTTACACATGTGTTTGGTATCTTTTTTATTATGATAAGATACACATAAAATGTACCACTTTAACCATTTTTAGGGTACAATTCAGTGGCATTAAGTACAGTCATAATGTGCAAGTATCACTACTATTAATCTCCAGAACTGTCTCATCATCCTGAGAGAAGTCTGTACTCACTAAACAATAACTCACTCCTCATTTTCCCTCTCCCAGCCCCTGGTTACCACTATTCTACTTTCTATTGCTCTGATTTGCCTATTTTAGGCACCTCATTTAAGTGGAATCATATGCTATTTGTCCTTTGTGTCTGGCTAAGGGTAGCACAGGGTTTTCAAGGTCCACCCATGTTGTAGCATCTATTATGTCATCTAAAACTGCTGAACACTCAGCACAGTGTGGGCAGGTGCACTTGTAAGTCACCCATCCTGAAATGGGAAAACTTGTTGAAAGAGTCTTCAAACAAAATTCACTGAAGCCAAACACCGCCTCTCACAACAACACCAGCTAGTACACTGATACAGACCTCTTCCTAGAACACTCACCTAGCGGGGAGCCTATACCACAAGGGGCCCACCCTCCAGAAGATAATTCTTTTCTGGGGGGGCCCCCTTCCTAGTTAGTTATTTATACCAGTATGTGCTCATTGATATTTATTTTAAATTTTGATGCTTTAAGAAATCAATCAAATGCCAACTTACTTCTAAAAAATTTCCTTTCTTTTCTCCTAGGTTCATTTTCCATCCTTCCCTCTGTTGCCCCAGCTCTGTCGGTGCCCCGACTACATGGCTGGTCTTTCTGTGGACCCCTCCTGCTCTGAAGAGGTGGGAGTGTGTTCCTGGAGAGCCACCACACGAAGGGTGGTCCTGGAAGCCTCTTCATGCGGAGGTCAGGCACTGCGGGGTGTGTTCTCACTGCTGCTGTGACTCACCTGAAAGGAGGAGCCGAGCCCCTGAGGTCCACAGGAGGGTGGGAAAGGGGGAGAGCCTCGCCTCCAGCCAAAATGGGCAGGAAAGAGGAAAAGAGTGGTGCTTCGGAAAGCCGGAAGGTTGATAATGTCTTACACCTGGCATTTCTCAAGTCCTCTGACTCTGGTCTGAAGAAAATGTGATTACGCAAATAAGGCTGCAACTGTACAAAAGTCAGCACTGACTGGAGGTAATCTCCAGGCCTCCTCTGTAGTGAGTATCTGCTTACTCTTCGTTGTAGTACTGATTTGGGGCCATGAGGACAAGATTGATAATTTGGGGGAAAGGTCTCCTTCATGAAAGGATATTAAACATTTCTCTTCCTAAGTACTCTTTAAAATTATTCCTTTTAAGAGGGTTAGAGTCAAAACAGGATTCAGTAATCCAACCAAAAACTGGATTCAGGGAGTGAAGGAGCCTTATTGATCTTCTGTGTATTCACAAACCACCACTAATCCCCGACCTGACATTGCGTGTGTCTGATCCTTTGACTCACAGGGCCCTAAAGAGGCGCAGGTGAGAAGCACCCAGGCTTCGTTCCACCACTCTGGGATTGGAACCCTTCCCAGGTGGAGAGCCCCTTTTGCTTGGCCTCTTAGCCTCACTTTTGCAGAAAAGAGAAAGCTTTAACCTTTCCTCTGGGGAGCCCTGGTTGATTTGGGGTAAGGCAGAACTGTATCTGGTGCACGGTGTGTGCCCGCATCCGGCTGCCCGTCTCTTGTCGAGCATGTCCTGTGTACCGGCCCCGTGCAGCGTGCACATCACCAGCACGGCAGAACTTCCAGGTAAGAAACTAAGACCCACTAACTCCCACCAGGGAGGGTGGGGCTAGGACTGTGGCTTCTCTGGCTCCAACGTTGAGCCTTCTTCCCTCAGGCCACACCACCTGCAGATGGGAGTGTGTCCATGGGAGTACGCCGGCTGTTAGACCTTCTTTCATTCCCTATCCTGGTGACGGTGTAGATCCGGAACATTTTCCTTGGCATTAGTCTCTGGGTTGCAACTCCACAGCACCAGCAGGAACGTGGTGCGGAACCTTCCTACCAGGGCTGGTGGGAAGGAAATGGGGGCTTCAGAGTCTGAGTTTTCCTGGGGTGAGGGCCAAGGTGACAAGACCAGAGCAGAATCACTCCTGTCCATGTAAGAAGGCCCACACCTGTAGAGAATTTTTGTCAAGAGTTTATTTGAGCCAAACTGAACGCATATGCCACGAAGTAAAATCTCAAGTGCTCCAGAGACTAAGAGTTTTGCAGTTTCTTTCGGTTGGGGGGGGGGGGATGGAAAGAGTATTACATGAAGGCAGCAGGAAGCAAGTCAGGCACAGGACTGCAGGGTACAGAGGGGTCTGAAAGGGTGGCTCACCCGTTATAACGAGGGGTCTGAAAAGAGGCATTTCAAAGGGGTGCCAACTCAGATACCCAGAAAGAACGGACAGGGCTTGCTTAAGGCAGAGATGAATAAAAAGTTCTATGTCTGGGGTGTGGCTGCCCAAGTGAGCTGCCTAGTTAGGAATTTACGATCAGATCACCCTGATATTACTCTCCCTCACACCAAACCAGCCATCACTCGGTGCCCTCCGCTGGAGCTCCCTTTCTCAAACACAGATCTGATACTTTTCACCTCTTTAAAATGTTTCAGCTGTTCCCCTTCATTTACAAAACAAAGTCCTGCCTCCTTAGTACTACACTCAAGTCCTACAGAACACGTTCCCACCCCCTACACTCCTTATTCAAGCACTTTCAGTTATAAATTCTATAGTTTGAATTTCCCAAGTATTTACAAAGTGCCAGGCAATACTGCAAGCACCCCACACTCATCTTCCTTAGTACTTCCAGCAACCCCAAAGGAGCAGGCCCCCAGTCCCTTGTCCAGATTTCACCCAGATCCTGGGTAGGCTTCTGCATCGTCCACATTTCTGAGAGACACATCTGTGCATATAACGTATCATTCACAACACCCCGCCACCTCCCCGCCCCACCAAAAAGGTCTGGGACAGCATCCATAGTCAAACATATTGATATTTCTGAGGCAAACTTTTGGGTAATCAGTCTTAATGATATAAATAAAACTATATGAAGTTTCACATCAGTTCAAGTCAGGTTTTGCCATCAAATGAATGTCACGCAAGCTTAGAAAACACTTGTTTTTCAGAGCTCTTTGGGTTTCGGAATTTGCCGGTGTGGGATTAGGAATCTGGAGTACCATTTCCCACCGTCCAGATGAGAAAGCTGAGGTGTGGAGAAATCAAGAAGCTATCCAAGGCCGAGCTGCAAGTGGCAGGGCCAGGATTTCGACCCAATTTCATTGTGTTCATACCAGTACCCATTTCACCTCTGCTTTCGCTCCAAACATCCACAGGCAGGAGGTAAAGTTACTCAAATCGATCTAGTTCATTTCCATGAAAAACTATTTGCTGCTGACATTCAAATACCTTTACACAGAAAGTGATGAGTAGATTTTCTTACAAACTGAAGGCTGGAGAGGTTTTTCATGTTGGGACACGTTCTCAAAGAGGTTAACGGAACACCAGTCATGTTGGGGAGGGGAGATAAAGAGTGTATGACTGTCCCATTCTCACTAAGCAGACACTGCTTTCCTATTCTTTCCAAGTCACGTGCTTTCTGCTTCAGTTCCACATCTGCTCTGATCAGCGGGCTCATGGCCTCGGCTTTCTGCTCACACAGGCTCCAGGAGCTGTTGGCATTTCCCACCGTCGGCTTCTCCAGGGACCGCCATTCTCTTCAGCCTTTCCCCTTTCCGGCACCATGTCCTCGGCCCCCCCGTTCACAGTTCTCACCAATCCTCTGTCATCCACTGCTTTCACGTGGGAATCCAGTGCAATAGCCACCTGCTCACTGAGTAGCGGAAAACAGGACAACTCCACACAAACATCCTCAGCCTCGTTCTAGAACTCAGAAGTTTGTCGTTCCAATTGAAGAGGCTGTTTCAGAGGATTGTGGAGGGCTGAAGTGAGTTGTGTGTGTGTGTATGTCCCCGTGTGTCTATATCTGTGTTGTGTGTGTGTCTGTCTGTGTGTGTTATTGCTGCTTTGCCAAGGCTTCTGCCTCCTCCAAGTCACCAAGAATGTGAATACCTGGCCAGCTACTCAGCAAGACATCAGATTCCAGGGAACTGAGGAGAAAAACAGAGAGAGAGAGACTTTTGGCACTTGAGTCTCTGCTGCTTCAGCTGGAGCTGGGTCCTGACTAAATTATTGTCACTGGCCACCCACTCTGGATAATGAGGTGTGAGATTGCCGTGAATCGACATGCACTTGGTTGACTTGGTGTTCATACTTTTTCAATCAAGTATGTTGTCCTTCTTTGGATACGTCTGAAGCATCTCCAAACCTTGGTCGGGCAGAGGGATCCCTGGTATTTGTCCAGGTTGGTTGGTGGAGTCTAAGCCTGGGGAAATAAAACTGAATGGAAAGTGAATCTGCCCCTTTTAAAATTATGTTTTTCCACAGAGGTCTCTCTCCTTGTGAAACCCAGTTACTCCTGGTGTTCTTATGAAAGATACTTTTATTCTTCAAGTTATGAGAAAACAGATGATGGGAAGGCACGAGAACACCACTGATTTTCATTAAGGGCTGATGCACACTTGGGTCAGATGTCTTAGTCACAAAGATCAAAAGAGAATAATGCATCTAAACTCAAGTTCTTTTTTTTTCTTAAAAAGAATAGACCTCAGTGCAAATACATTATTTCCTAACCCAATAAAGAAACTGGTGACGATCTGTCCTATTAGCTAAGTTCCTAAATTTCACATCTGTTTAAATTACAGATGGTGTAGTGAATCTTGCCCTCCTGTATTTTTTACAGCTCGGGCCAGTGGGCGTGATTTCTCCTGACAGTGAGGCAGCCCCTCGTTTCTCCCTTGTTCACATCCCGAGGTAATGATGTACCCCCACACTCACGCCTCCCCCAGAGCCTCTCTTCTCTCGCCTTTGATTCCAGCTCCTGTTTTCTGCCGTTGACACTGCAGACTTGGTGACTCATGGTTTTATAATTCTCTGTACACTGTCCTTGTTTTCTTACTCTGTATGTTGTCCCTCTGGTTATCCATTGTTACGACTTGACTGCTCACCTGGGAGCTGGAGACTCCGGTGTATACCCAGCCCTGCTGAGCTCCAGAGCTAACAACTCAACTGCCTTCGCATAAATTCTCTGTTGGGATGTCGGGCACCAAAGTGTACTTGTTATCCACACCCACCCTTCTTCCTGCCGTCACTGCCAACCCCTGCTCCTCCTCCTCAAACCTATTCCTTCCTCAAGCTCAATTGGTGAGCCTGCCATTACCCTTCTTCTAAGGCAGAGTCATCCGCAGGCCATCCTCTATGACTCCTCCATCTCTCAAATCCAGTCAGGCGGGCTGTCCTGTCAACCCTGCTTCCCAGTCAGCTTCGGAAGCCATGCCTCTTCCCCATCTCACCGCCATTGTCCTAATGTGGATCTTCCTCCTTTCTCACCTGCACTGCAAGACCCCAGCACTAACCACTCTAGCCCAGGGTTAACCTTTCTTCCCTCTGTGCTAACCCTCACACCAAACCAGCCATCACACTGTGCTCTCCCTTGGAGCTCACTTTCTCAAACACACATCTGATACTTTTCATTTCCTTAAAACTCTTCAAGTGTTCCCCTTCATTTACAAAACAAAGTCCCGCCTCCTTGGTACTAAATTCAAGACCCACTCCCTGTGCCTCACTCCTATTCTGGTCCTGCTGTCCGCCTTCCTCTTGCCATGTATTGCCCTACATGTTTAAATAATCTGGTCCTTCTCACCAATCCTTGAACAGAGCATGTGGCTTTAAATATTTGGGCCTCCGTACATGAAATTCCCTCCACCTACGATGGTCTCTACCTTCCTCCACCCAGAAGGCACCTATGGGGTCATTCATGCCAACAAACATTAATCAAGGACCTACTACGTGCGGCGAGACTGTGCTAGATAGTGGAGACAAAAATGAGAAAGCATGATTCTCCCTCTAACCATCCAACTGACACATAACTTCTTGAAGCCCCCCTTAAGCATCCCCTCTGCATCTCTACCACTTGAGCATCGTAGTCCATTTTTTTCTTTCTACTTTGTACGTATTTTTTTTCATTGCACTTTCATGATACGACTTTTTGTTTTTCTTCCTAGGCCCAGAACCAGTGCCTGTAATTTTGGAGGCAATTGAGTGACTTAAAGAACATGTGGGTATTGACATCTGTGTGGCAGGCAGAACTCTAAAATGGCCTCCCAAGATTCCTGCCCCTTGGAGTGCACGCCCACCCCCAGAAGGTAAGCAGGGTCTATGAGGACGGTGGGATCTTACCCCAGTGAATAGGGAGAGACTCGGAGCAGCACAGACGATCCCCTGTTGGCTGTGGAGAACTACGTGCTCTGTGGTGGACAGAACCAAAGGGCATGGAGCGGTGGGCGGCCTCTAGGAGCTGAGGGCCTCAGTCGCACCGCAATAACAGAATGTTGCAACGAGAACAGAATTCTGCCCACATCCAGGAAACTTGGGAGAGGACCTCGGACCTCGTATATGATTGCGATCCTGAACGACATCTTGATTTCAGCCTCATGAGACCCTGTGGTGGGAGCCCCGCTAAACTGCCCAAACTTCTGACCTAAAGAGATTGTGAAATAATAAATGGGTATTGTTTTTTTAAAAAAATCCTCACCCAAGGATATGTTTATTGACCTTAAGGGGAGTGGGAGAGAGAGAGAGAGAGAGAGAGAGAGAGAGAGAGAGAGAGAGAGAGAGAGAGAGAGAGAGAAACAGCAATGTGAGAGCAACATCGATTGGTTGCCTCCCATATGCACCTGACCAGGGATCGAACCCACAACCTAAGTATGCGCCCTGACTAGGGATCAAACCTGCAGCCTTTTGGTGCATGGAATGATGCTCTAACCAACTGAACCACCTGGCCAGGGCTAAATAAATATGTTTTGAGCCACTGAGTTTGTGGTAATTTGTTACGCAGCAAGAAAAACTAATACAACCTGATAGGCAGGTGCTGAACACCTGTTTTCTAGTTACTATCCATGTGATATTGGACTTAACCTCTCTAAGCCCCATCTTCCTCAACTATAAAGTGGGGATGGTGATACCTACCTTCTGGTGTATCTCTGAAGGTTAAATGTGCTAGAAACATTGTGGTACCCCCCCCCAAGTCAGCTTCTTGAAGGTAGGGGCTATGTCCTTCTTAGTATTTTTTAACTCTCTTTGAATTATTTCTACTTAAAAAAATTTATTTACTTTTTTAGAGATAGGGAAAGAGAGGGAAACACTGACGTTCCATTTTGCAGGATGACACCCTACCAACTGAGCCACACGGGCACGGAATCTCCCTAGCTACCCTTGACGCCCAGCAACACCCATCAGTGGGATTATGGAACAGCGCTTGGAGTGCCTTTAGAAAACAAGCATAAACCTACGCCTTTCCTCCTTGACTTGTTTGCTAATTTTGTGCTGATCAGCCCTCATTCACACCTGTGTGAAGTTGGGAAGCACCTAGACGGTCCTACGATGCTGATGAATCTTGAGATAAAGTCCTGGAATAACCATCTGAAAGCTGCAAATCATTAGCATTCTTAGAGAGTACTTCAAAGGAGGTATCTGTTAATCCCCTCCCAGGGCTCTCTCCTGAGCAAGTCACTATCCCTCCCCACAATCAAGTATTAATATCCAGATGTCTGCACTGAGAATTGATAGTATGCATGCAGTGTTTTGCCAGCTGTAAGTGCAAATTATTTTTGATCAAATGATAGAGACAAACTTGAGTTTCTTACTTGAATATTAATATATAGTTCAATCAACCAGCTTTAAATTCCTAGTACCAAGAGGGATATTATGACCTAAAAGTAGAAATAAAATACTTATATTTGATAGGTGATGAGATTTTGTTTTGTTTATGTTTTGTTCTGAAATTGCACGAGACATTCGGTCACTGACACTTGGCGGAGGGAGGCAATAAGGAATCCTGCTGTGACTATTGCAGCTACAGTTGCTGCTGTAGTTTGTGCAAGTGGAATATATATACACATACATGATATATATTTAATTATACATACGATCATAAATATTGACTTACCATTGGGATGTTGGGCAACTATGTTTAGACTAAGATCTCAGAGGGACGCTTGATTACTATCTAGGGATCTCATAGCACGTTTAACATCAGAGCTACATCTCAACATGAAGGCATGTCCCTGGCTACTGCCACTTAACGAGAGGAAAGAGTAGAATGCCTTCTCAAAGGAGCTGGCCTCGGGGGAGGGCCGTGGGGAGTTCCATGTCGTGCACAGCACTATTTCTGAGCCATAATCTTACATTCAACTTCTCACTTTGGAGCAGAATACTGTGTTCCTTCCCCAAGAAGCCTCTGATAACCACACTGTCTGAGCAACAGTCTGCAAAGAAAGAGGTTCAGAAAGAGTGACTGATCCATTTGTGTGTGTGTTGTTGTGTTTCTGTGCCTCTGGGTGGGAAGGAGCGTACGTTAAAAGGTTAACCAGCTCTTACTGACCCACCTCTGTTCCCAGCAGACACATGCCAGGTCCACCTTGACTGTCCTAGGGTGGAGCTGGGGTGACACATGGTATTGCTGTGATTGGTGGGATTCTAAGGGAGGAAAGGCCCCATATCAGTCAAAATGGCACATCCTTTTTTCCTCTAAGGGAGAGAAACTGCTGAGCCTGTGCAGGGAGTAGAGAGAGAGGTGTCTGTGATCACCCAGGGAGAGAAGAGAGAGGCGGAGTGTTCTTAGATCCCTAAAGATTCAGGGGCCTCTGATAGGCTGCAAACCCCTCCCCAGGGGTGACCACAGCCAGAGCAGCCCAGGAAGCCACAGCCCTGCACTGCCTGCTGCTCCAACTACTGGGTCAGAAACCAGACTCAGGCAGAACAGCAGGTCCTGGGAGACCCTCGGTTTATGAAAGGCGCTCCCCTCCTCTTCTTGAGCAGGTGCGGTATGCAGTAGAAAAAGCCCACGTCCAGTGGAAGCAACCCTTTTCCCGACCTGGAAGCAACTGCACTCCCTCTTCTGAGCTCCCACAGCACTTCATCTGTCTCCCTTCTAAGGACACTTTCCACTTCTGACACTTTAGTCACCTCTTTTGTGTTGTCAGCTGTTTGAAAGCAGGATCTATGTCTGCTTCCTATTTGTATCTCACAGTTGGTGCCTAACATCTGACTTAAAATCACAGATCCTTAGGAATCGTGGCTCAAAGAATGGATGGGGGAATAAAAGACCCATCATATCACCTGCAGAAGTGTGGCATCAAACTATTTAGCAGGAATCATGGAATAGAATAGTTAACAGTTGTTGAATATTTACCAGGTTCCAGGCATCGCACTAAGAGTTTTACATGGATTTTCACCTTAAATCCTCAAAACAGCTGGGTAAGGTCGGTACTGTTGTTAAACCATTTTCAGATGCGGAACTTGAGACTCAGAATAGTTAAGACCTTGCGCAAGGACACCCAGCTAGTGAGTGGCAGAGCCGGGATTCAAATCCAGACAGCCTGACTCCAAGACCTAAGCTCCAAATCACTTCACTCTGTTGTCTGGAAAGTTCACTTGGGATTTACCAGGGCTTTGGGGATTCCTGCAGGTTATCATGCTTAATGTCTAGATGATGGTGAGTCTCCCTTGCTCCTCTGTTATTCCGGGGAGGTATGGCGGGCAGAGTGGCAGAGGAAGAGCAAAGGCAGAAGGTCAGAAAGGGAAGGAATCTACGTCCAGCAGCATCTCTCCCCACCAGCTTCCTTTTACTGAACTGGCACGGTCTTAACTCAACAGCCTTTTCCAGGCTGCTTCACAATGTGTTTCTGAAAAATTAAAATGTCATTTTTCATTCATTTATCAAATAGTAATTGAACAACTACTCTGTACCAGGCACCTAAAATAATTAATTTAATGACCTCGTTCAACAAGAATGACGAGGGAAGAAGTTTGAGAGCAGTGGGGAGAGTGAGAGCAGGAGAGTAAATACTGATTTGTTTCTTACGCTCATGCCAACAATGGAATCTTTTCTTAAAGCACGCCTTCCTGGCCCTTGAGTCTGCAGGTGAAAGTGGACTAGAAACCTCACCACTTTACCTGGGCAAAGCTGAACACTCAACTGCCCCACACACCAGTAAGTCCCAGATATGTTTCTGAAAGTGTCCTGTGATAACAGACCAATGTCACACGCCTTATTTCAGGGTTTGTTCCTGAGCCCGCCCCTCTGCCATTCCCCAACTCTCTCTGAAAGGTCGGAGGGGTGTCAATATTACTAAAAGCCTGTGTGTGCCAACATTTTTCTCCTCCCCATGTCAGTGTGATTCTCTGACCCACCTTTCAGAATAGGGCACAGTCCCCATGCCCAAACACCTTCCATGCTAGTCTATTAGAGCTCAAAGCTCAGAGTGCCCTGTTTACCCCTTGTTGGCTACCACTGTCTCTGTAACACGTGGACATGTGCAGCCCTGGGACTGACTTGGTGGAGGTCAGACTGACTTTCTGCATTTTTAAGGCATATTTAGATTTGGCAGGAATGTGCCGGTACATGCACACACTCATGTGCACACATGTGTGCATGCCACTTCAATGTAAACTGCATTTGGGTCAGTCTCCTAGATCACCCAGAACGTGCCCGAGCCCACCGCTGCCATGAGCAGTGCTCTAGAACGCAGGGCAATCGTGCTGGAAGCGTGTTCCCAGGGGCTAGTTGGTCCTTGGGAGGACCAAGTCTCAGCTTTCTTGAATGCATGTCCTACTAAAGCATTCTGACAATCTGTCCTTGGGTCATCCTATGCCCCATTTACTGCTGTAAACAGGTATATGACATCGTGACCCTATTTCAGACCCTATTTATAGCAACCCCATGCCTAATATTGCTAAGAGATAATTAAGCCCTCTTACGCTTTTGAAGAATCTTTCAGCAAAAGATTTCAGGGGATTTTACCAAACAGCCCCGCCCTGCCCCCCTCCTGTTGACCTGTGGAGAAGCCGAGGCACAGTGGAGCCTGAAGAACAGGGTCAGAAGGTGAGTCAGAAGTGGAGCAGGGCTGCACCAGGTTGCACCTGCTTTCTCACCCGTGGCTCTACCCCGCCATCACAGACTTCCTGGAAAGGTGTAGCTTCTTTAAGGGCTTATCTGTTGAGGGAACACTGCTGTGAGCTTTCATGCTTCCCCTGCTCAGATGAGGCTGTGCCTCAGAGAGGGAGGTGACCTTTGTACCATTCACAGGGTGCCTTGGTCCACTCTGGTTTCCCTGTGCAGTCCTCAGAACCCAGCCTCTTCCTACTGCGGCTGTTGCAGCACAGTGCATTGGTGAATTACTGCTCGGAAAGTCCCACAAGGTCACACCCCTTTCCCCACCCACCCCTTTCCTGCCCCGGTTTGTGGTAGCCAAACTGTTGGGATGGTGGAGTCATCTGCTTCATCTGCCGTCATTGTTGTCCCATGTCCATGAGGATGGCCCATCCACTTCCCATGTTGCCCCAGTTCGACATCTGCCTTCTCTGTGCAGGGGAGCTCTTTGTTGCCCCCTCACATAAGGGGAAGGTTTGAAGCAACCAAGAATGAGGCCTAATATTTGTCCAGACCTCACAGAATTAAGGGTTTCACAGCGACAGGGGTGACAGAGAAATGCTGCCAAGGATAAGATAACAGGGACTTCTGACCCCGCCGCAACAGCCACTGCGTGAGACTCCAGGATGACGGCTCCGCTGCCAGCTGGCGACCGCTCCCTCCCATCCTCACAGGAGGAAACTGTGTGGATATGTTTTTAAAAGCGTAAGTGTGAGTGAAAGCAGGTTTGGTTTCCATTTTTCCTTTGGTAGATAACAAGCTATGAATGCTTTCTTTAAAGATATTTGTAAATGTGCCCAGAGGTTAGTGAAAAATGAGAACATTTGATGCAGCAAATAATACCAGCTTTGTCTGTTTCCCCAGAAGTTCCCTAAGCTTGGACCCTAAGGTGGAATCATTTTCTCCAATATCTTAAGACTGCAGAAAACAAAAGGCAGAAAAACTTGGTATACCCTACAAAAGCAATGTTTACAAACAAATAAAGGAACTACTCAATTGTCTGCCAGAAAAATGAACCTTCAGAGAAAATCATACTCAGAAAAAAATCTCTAAGCACCTAAAATAGTTGTGACAAAGCCCAAGCACTTAAGCATCCAACTAAGAGAAAGGCCTCTTGCTCATTCTTTGGGGCTGAGTTCACACACATCTCTGCAAGACTTAGTTATCTGACTTCTCAGACCTCAGCAATAGGAAATGAGACATTTGGAAAAGGGAGACTGGAACAAGCAGGGATCAGATAACAGAAGTGACAGCCAGGAGTGATGGCTGGGGAAGAGACAGAAAAGGTTCTGTTAGAGCAGAATTTAAGAAGTAGTATCCATAACCACAAGCACGATTCACTAGGAAAATGTGAGATCATGTTCATCATCCCCCGTGTGTAATTAACCCCTTATGTCTTCTAGCTAATGTGGTTCCAGTGGGGAGCTGCCAGCATCTGAAACATTCCCTAAGGTGGAATGTGACCTTGCTCAACATGGAAAGTGTCAAGGGCTACTTCACCTCCTTCCTGTCATGTGTCACGCTAATGACATGGTCAAGGCACTGGCTTCCTCCCTGACTCACTGTTTACAGGTAGCCACTGGCTTCTCAGGCCGCTTCCCCTCCAGTAAAAAAAAGGGGAAGCAGCTCACGAGTACCTGGTAGGGAGCTCTGGAGACTTTTGATGGCAGGTTCTAAAACAAGACCCAGCTTCATAATTAGTGCAATTACACATTAGGCCGATTGCTGCAGAGATGCTGGAAAGCACCTTTTTGGAACACAAAAACTATATTTTGGAAGACAAAATACAGCATGAAGTGTGTGTATTCAGCAGTAATGTTACAACACCTAGAGGCACGGGGAAGTCCACAGGAGACCTGGAGATGGGCCTGAGAGAGGACTGTGTGCACCCAAACTCCACAGCAGTCCTCGCAAAGGGGGGCCACTGACGGGGGCAGCTTCTAGCTGACTCCTTGGGAGCTTCTCTGTCCATTGACCCCTCCTTCCAGGGAACTGGCCTGCCAGACACTGTGGGACAAGCACCTTAGATGGAGTCGAAGCAAAAGGCTTGGCCAATTCCCTCCACATTCCACCCCTGCTGCCCATCCCCTGCCCACCCTTCTGCCTCCTTCCTGGGCCCATAATACAATACTAACTTCTGAGCCAAGTATTATAACGATACTGGGGATGCCAATGTGAGGGTGGGAGGTGACATTTTTAACCACCGATGGAAGTTTTTCTTCCATTTCCTTGCTCTAGCCTGCCCTGTCCAATAGGAAGCCACCTGCAACCTGGTGGCTACTGAGCACTTGAAATGTGGCTAGTTTAACTAATGTGCTGTGACCATGAAATTTGTTCCAAAATTCGAAGATTTAGTGCAAAAAAGTAAATGATCTCATCAATAACTTTTTCACACTGATTGCATGTTGAAATAATATTTTGTATATATTGCGTTAAATAAAATGATATTAAAATTAATGTCACCTGTTTCTTATTACATTTTTAAATAAGACTACTAAAAACTGAAATCAGATATGCATGTGGCTTAAATCCGGGGCTCGCAGGACATTTTTACTGGGCTGTGGCTACTCTTTCCCACTCAGGCAGCTCAGCCTGGCAGTCCTTGGCTAACTGCCTTACAGAGGGAAAGAAGGAATCTTTCATGGCCTGGCAGTTTCAACAGTTGGAGCTTGTGGGAAAAAGAAGCGCTTTGACAAAAGCAGATGTAGGAGGATCATCCATGATCTGTATGGGCAAGGCTCTCCTGCTACCCTCCCACCCTCCGCCTGGTCTCCCAGATCAGGTACCCAGGCCTCAGGTCGGAGGGAAGGGGGCACAAGGGTTGGTGGGGAACAGAGGAGGACTTCCGTCCTGAGGTGTCCCTGAGAAGGGGTAGGGGATCAGCCTCTCCACAAATATATATTGAGCACCTGACACGTATGCCTGCCTAGATACTGGGGTTCCTACAATGAAAAGCAGAGTCCCTGTCCCCAAGGTATGTGAAACAGAAAATAAACCTGGGAACAAATACGTAAAAAGTTCCAGGTATTGCTAAGTGGTACAAAGACTCTGATGCACTGGTGGGAATGGAGAGCATGTACGACTTGGGGCCCATTCTCCTGCCCTTCCTGTTAAATAAACTTTCTAAGGATGCCTGTTCTTACTCCTTTTAGCCCTTTGCATTCTTTTCTTAAAACACCTGCACAGCCTCTGCCTTATCAGCACCCCCCGCCAGAGAGGTGCATTTGATACAACTGATGAACCTGCACTGACACCTCACAGTCCCCCAAAGCCCACAGCTCACCTTAGGGCTCATGCTTTGTGTCGTACACCCCATGGTTTGGACACGTGCTTAATGACATGTAGCCACATTTAGAGTATCATATGGAATAATTTCACTGCCCTAAAAATCCTCTGTGCTCTGCCTATTCGTCCCTCCTCTCTCTCCAACCCCTGGCAACCACTGATCTTTTTACTGTCTCCATAGTTTTGCCTTTTCTAGAATGTCATTTAATTTTAAACATACAGTATTCAGCCTTTCACATTGGCTTCTCTCACTCAGTAATATGCACTGAAGTGTCCTCCATGTCTCTTCATGGCTCGATAGCTCATTTCTTTTTAGCACTGAATACAAACAGCAATGAATACATCCATTGCCTGGATGAACCACAGTTTATCCATTCACGTACTGAAGGACAGCTTGGTTGCTTTCACATTTTGGTGACTATGAATAAAGCTGCTATAAATATCCGTGTGCAGCTTTTTGTGTGGACATAAGTTTTTAACTCCTTTGGGAAAATACCAAGGAGAGTGATATCTGGATCATATGGTAAAAGTATGTTCAGTTTTGTAAGAAGCTGCCAACCTGCCTCCCAAAGTGGCCGCACCACGTTGCGTCCCCACCAGCAGTGGATGAGGGTGCCTGTTGCTCCACATCCTCACCAGCATTTGGTGTTGTCAGCGTTCCAGATTTCTGCCATTTCTGCCATTGTGTGGTGCTGTCTCATTGTTTTAACCTGCGCTTCCCTGATGAGATGTGATATAATCTTTTTGTGTGCCTATCTACCATCTGAATATCTTTGGTGAGGCATCTGTTAAGGTCTTTGGCATACTTTTTAATCAGGTTGTTTTCTCATTGTTGAGTTTTAAGAGTTCTTTGTATATTTTGGTAATAGTCCTTTATCAGATTTTTTTTTTGCAATTATTTTTCCCCAATCTGTGCTTGTCTTATTCTCTTGACTGTGTCTTTCAGAGAGCAGTTTCTAATTTTAATGAAGTCCAGCTTCTCAATTATTGTTTTCATGGATCGTGCCTTTGGTGTTGTATCTAAAAAGACATCATCAGCCCTGGATGGTGTGGCTCAGTGGGTTGAAGTGCTGGCCTCTGAACCAAAACGCCGCCAGGTTCGATTCTTGGTCGGGACACATGCCTGGGTTGTGGGCTGGGTTCCCGGTTGGGGGTGTGGGAAAGGCAACCACACACTGATATTTCTCTCCCTCTCTTCTTCCCTCCCTTACCCTCTTTCTAAAAAATAAATAAAATCTTTAAAAAAATAAAAAATAAAAATACATCATCATATCCAAGATCATCTAGGTTTTTGTTTTCTATGTTGCCGTTTAGGAATGTAATAGTTTTGCATTGTATTAGGTCAACGATCCATTTTGAATTAATTTTTGTGAAGGGTATAAGGTCTGTGTCTAGATTAATTTTCTTTGCATGTGGATGTGCAGTTGTTCTAACACCTTTTAAAAAAATATGCTTCATTGATTTGTAAATATATTTTATCTACTTACATTTTTCAACTTGTACCTCTAAATGTAATTTCCCCTTGGAGGTTTTTGCTAACATGCAAACCCAGGGAGTCTATCTTTTAAGATTTACTCAACATTTAGGTTTTCTTGCTATAATTGTAATTAAAAATGTGTTGTTCAATCTATCTTGCAGAGAAGCAGGAACACCACTGGAATTTTTTAAATGTTTTGTAATAATCTAGCTAGCTTGATATTACAATTTACCTCGTATTTATAATTTAGATTTTTTTCTCAACTTTATCTCATTATGTCAGATTATATCTGCTACACAACACTACTTAATTTCTTGGCCTTCCCTTGTTTTGAACTAGCAACATGTTAAACTGCTGATGTTAAACTGTCTCTGTGTGTCCTGCTTCGAAGCCAGTAGGGGCCTCTGTGGGGAGTAACAAATCTCTAGGGCTCCCCTGGTGGGAAGTGGGGCCTGTCCCCCACCAATGCACAAACAGTGAATATGTCTCCAGTGGGAGTTAAAATGCGTGACCCCCAGTTTCCACCTGCTAAACATGACTGTTCCCTATAGTTAGGGAGCCCTGAAGAGGTGCAGAACTTAGCATCTTTACGACAGGAGAATGAAGGCCAGAGGGAGGGTCTGTGGTCTTCCCACCTTTAGCTTCTACTTCTAGGAAATTAGAAAGTGTTCCTAATTGAGTGTGCACCTCATTGTTCTAAGAGAGAGATCTGGAGTAGCACACATAACTTCCGTTCATGGCTCATGGGAGGAACTTGGTCACATGGCCACTTTACTGCACGGATATCCTGGAACATAGTCTTTGCCTGGTGATATGTACTCAGCTAACCCCGTTCTTGAGAAGAGAAGGCATGAACGGATAGAGGGACGACTAGCAGTCAGGCACAGGTATTAAGAACCAACCATTTAGTTCCCAAGCAGAATTAAAAGCCCAAAGTCCGGGAGTCAGGAACCCAAAGTGACAGCTGGGAGTCAGACAAGTTCTTTGAACATCTGCTGCTATGTCCACCGCTTGGCCTAGTGTCATCCTGAAGACACTGTGTGACCTCTGACTCTGTGGCTGCTGGAGGATTGTTATCAGGAGTCCACCAGGGCCAGCGAACACCTTTCTCATCAAGGTTGTTTGAGGACTTGAATTCTTAGTATATCTTAGGCTTTCGGCACACTTGATGAGTTTTAGACGGTCTTCCTCTGCCTACAGTGACCTTATGTTTAGAAAAGCGAAGGACGAGAGCTGCCATGGTTGGACAGTGAAACAGAGCACCTGGGGGAACTAGCGCAGACGGCCACCCTGCCCGTGCTCACAGAGTATGTCTTACTCCTGGGGCAGTCCGAGGGAGGGGATTTGGAAATCTTCTTCCCAACAGAGTCAGTGCCCACATAGTTTCACATTCCTTAATGAGTCAGTCTTGTGCAAAAACACATGGCATGAAAGCACAGAGAAACAATAGCTGCCTAAAATAGATTGCTTCCAATTAAGAACTTTTTTCAAGGATTTTATTTATTTTTAGAGAGAGGGGAAGTGGGGGAGAAAGGGAGAGAAAAACAGCAATGTGTGAGAGAAACATGGATGGGTTGCCTCTTACACGGCCCCAACTGGACACCAGGCCCACAACCCAGGCACGTGCCCTGCCCAGGAATCAAACCATCGACCTTTAGCTTTGCAGCATGATGCCCAACCAGCTGTGCTACCCTGGTCAGGGGCCCAATTAAGAATTTTATGAGTCAATATAAGAAGCATCCTTTCCAATACAAAGTGAAAAGGAAAAATTTCACAGACATATCTCCACAAATCATTAAACAACAGTCTGGAATAAGACAAAAAAGCATTCAGTGATAAGGAGCAAAGAAGAAACCCAGACAATTCACTGAAGATAAATTTTTATCACTGGATCGCCCTTGATAACGTTTTCAGAGGTGATAAAACAATTAATCAAAACTTCATTGTTCCCAGCCTTCCTTCACAAAGAAATCCAGACTTCTTAAACTAGCATCAAAATTAAGATCCTAATCTTATGAATGTAGATGTGAAAATACTACGTAAAGTAATTTTAAAATAATGCATTATGACAAATAAGTTCAATTTTAGGGATATAAAAGTGATTCAACATCAGGAACTCCACTAATATAATTCAGTGTGCTAACAGATTAAGCAAAGAAAACCTTTTGAGAATCTCAGTAGATGTTTCAAAGCTTCTGATTAAATTCCATGCCCATTGCTATTAATACTCCCAGTAGGTGCAATAGATGGAAACTTAGCAACTAGAACACACAGCAGACATACTTAGTGGTCTAAAGTAGTCTTCCCACAAAAACAGGAAAAAGATGGCATTATCTTTTGCCTCTGCTACTGTTCTGGGGTTTAGTAAAAGTCTTACTAAATAAATAAAATTGGTACAAGAAAAGTAGTATAAAGATTGGAAGTAGTATAAAGATTAACTCATTTGTAAACAATATCATCATCCAGATGGAAAATGCAAGAAAGTCACATGAGAAATTACTGCATTCATAAGATACAAAATCAACACACCAAAATTCCATTATTATTGCCACACACTCAAAAGCTCTAAAATACTTAGGTATAAATATCAGAAACATGTAAGATGATTAAAATTGTAAAAGTTTATTGAACAACATACAAGAAGACCAAAAGAAGTGGAAAGACATTCTAGCTGCTGAACAAAGTTTGTTATTGTTTAATGTGAATTTTTCCTCAAATTAATCTACAAATTCAGTTCAATCTTAAAGTTTTGATGGAATTTTTTGGCTAGAACTTGCTCAACGTATTTTAAAGTTCATATCTATGGACTATTTCTGGAAGACGGATGTGAAGCTGGTAAGGCCAGTTGGCTGCCTTTGAAGTCAGCTGAATGACAGAATGTAGGGAAGGCGACTTCTTTACTCACTGTTTACCCTCCTGCATCTTTCAGGTGTACCATGTGTGTTTATTTCCTAGACAACAAACTAGGAGTAAGATATAGGCTTCATGTAGGAAACTCTATTAAAAGAGAACAAGATGTTTTTGATTAAAAAGGTATAAAGACATCAAGTAGGAAAATATACAATAAACAAAGCCATAATAAAAGGCTTTGGTATTGAGATAGAAATAATTGGGAAGAACTCAGTGGAGTAGATTAGAGAGTTAAAGAGTCACATACACATGGCAACTCACTTTATCAGAAAGGTGGCATTTGAAATCAGGGGACAAGAGGATGGATTATTGAGTAAAGATTAAGCCTACCAGTTTCCTCTCTGTAAACAGGAATTGTGAATTCAAAGGATTCTTAGGAGAATTAATTGAATTGATGTGTGTCAAGTGTCTAAGAAGTGATAGTGATAACAATGGTTGATTGGAACTATCAACAAAGCTAAAGTAGTTTAAAAACATGGGACACATTATATAGTATTTATAACTCCAGGCTGCTGCAGCAAGCTCTGTTTAATGTGGTCTTGCATTCCTGCAGTGATTTTTGCTCTCTTAAGGCACTTTTCTGTATTTCATCTCACTTAATCCTCTCAACACCTGAGGAACAATTTTTTGTTTTTTTTTTTATCCTGCAAAGGATCATAAGCAGTGCATGGATGGCAAATGCTCAGGTTTAACAGGGCAGAGACTAAGCAATAGCATCTAGTATGATCATATAAATCCCCTTTCCAGCGTCGCTTAAAGACTTTCCCAGAAGTCTCTGAAACTTCTTTTTTAAAGGTGGAGATGGTGTGGAGAAAGGGCATACGTGTTATCATTTTGAATGGTGTTTGCACTGCCTCCATAAGAAAGCAAGGTGACCAGGGCTGGGCAGAAACAGGGACAGGTCTGGGGGTTGATGGCAGAAAGTCGTGGGAGTCGGTGGGTGGGTGGACAGCGGCTCCAGGCCATACTCCTCCAAGCAAGGTTGTGATGGGTACATTCACCAGTGGGGCAGGGGAAGGAGACAAGAGCAGGTGTTTCTCGTGACTGCCTTTTTGTATCACTTCTTTGTATCATGACCTTCCCCCATGTGTCGGTTTCCCTCTGGACACAGAGTTTCTTTGTCATGGTCTCTAGGAATGGATGAAGAACAGAAAGCAGGCCGTTCCATGCCTGTGCTGACCTTCCTCCTCGTGGAGGGCTGAGTCCATTTCATGCCCCAGCCTCCTTCTCCATGCTAAGAGTCAGCTCCCCATAGCCTACCTCCCACTTCCTAAGCCTTCTCTCCCATGGCCAGCCCACATACAAGGGCCCATCAGACCCTGGGGTTCCCCTGCCTCTTGTAGGGGCGAGTATGAGCTCACAAAGGCTCTCTGGCCACATGCGTTTCAGGGCCCCAGGAACTCGGGGGGCTGGAGGAGTTCCACAGTGTGGCTCTGTGAATCTGAAAGCCGTTGGCTGTGCTCAATTTACAGTGGGGTAGGGAGTCACAAAGTGAGTTAAAAAATAATTGCTCTGGCATCTTTTCTTTCACTAAAGGACATTGTCAGCTCTCAGCAGGGAGTTGAACTAAACCCAAAGTAGGAAACTGATATTTTAATTCGAATGGAAACTGAACTCAAATAACAATATTGTTCTCTCTTTGAAGTTTAAACTGAATCTGACCTGGACAAAATCCAGAAAATTCTTTACCCAGTTCCTACTCTCCAAACAACCCCCGCGACTAGCCTAGATCATTCTGAATTCTGAACCTGCTTCACGTTTTGTTATGTTTTTCCAACTGAGTAAAGTAATATGTGAAGTAATTTTTTGAAAAGCTGTTTTATTACTGTGATAGAAACATGGCCTTTTAAATACAGATTCTATCTTTGCTTTTGAAAGAGTAAACTGAATTGGTAAGATTTAAGAGATTTTTTAATTAGAAAAATTTTTAAAAACTGATATGAAGTTTTGATTTGAAGTTCCCTACTCTCTCTAAACTTGTGTTTTACCTCTAATGATGAACTCACGCAGCTACACAGAAAAACAATTAAACTTGGCGCACATCATGCTGCCACATCTTTGTTGCTAGGTTGTTAAGGAGTTTCAGTGTGTCACAGTAAAGTGGCAGTGAATGCAGATTCCTTGGCTCAGTGGAGATACTTCTTCAAGATCTCTCTTCAAGATTCTGAACAGAGCTGGAGGTCAATACCTGTTTGTTGAGTGAGTGAATGAATCAGGAGAGGCCATCAACTTTCTTCTATTCAAGGACATTTTTGCCTCTGGTGCATTGTAGACCTTTGGTCTTGATTTCAGATTTTTCAGTTCAGCCTTTTAGTCTTCCAGACCAGGCTGGTCTGCGGGTCTGTCTCTCAGCCCCGCAGTCACTGCCCTCACCTCCTGTGAATATGTTACTCACTTTCTTCCTGACTCGTTCATTCATCGCGTGTGTGTGTGATTTTTCTAAATATTTGATCTCTGATATGATCTTATTTTTTAAGTAACTTTTTATTAGAAGCTCCAATTTTATTTTCTCCTTATATGGAGCTGTGTACCTTAAAAATATACACAAGAATAAAGGGACTATGTATGATTGAAGACATTGTTTTTCTTTAGACACCTAAGCATAGGCTAGCTGTTACAGTTTGGCTCCAAGTTTACTTTTTCCATTTATTTCTTCCATTTTTATCTTTTATTTGTGGCTAGCACTAGTGCGTTCCATTGGGATAGCTCACTGGGACATCTTTCCCAAATTATATATGGCAATTCCGAAGAGCAATGAGTAGGAAGAGAAGCAACTTCTTCCTCTCACACATGCCTTCAGGTTGCTCTTTCTGACCTTGCCTCCTGAATAATTTCTCTATTTCTAATATTTTCAATCTTAATTCTAATGATCAATCCTGCAGAAAATTCACTCCAAGAGCCTGTGTCCCTCCAGGGAAAGTACAGGCGAGCAAACCCACATGGTGACATCCCTTGCACAGCACCCATATCTCTGCACAATTTCCATCGAGACACTGCTACCATCCATTGCACGGAGGCTTGGTGGTGCAGTCACCGAAGGTGCCCCACTCCCAACCGAAGGTGAACACACGATTCAAAATAAGCAAATGGGAATCTTGCCCCATAGGATTTAGGCCCTGAGCCACGTGACACAAGGATCCAAAAATGGCAAAACAAATTTGTCCCAAAGGATAGAACTGCCCCTTTACTTCCTGCTCCCTGGATCTCTGGAGCCACCAGGTCCCTGCTGAGGCCTTTTCCTGTGACTCTCTAGCCAAGGGGTGTCCAACCTTTTGGTGTCTCTAGGCCACACTGGAAGAAGAAGAGTTGTCTTGGGCCACACATTAAATACACAAACACTAATGAAAACTGATGAGCAAAAAAAAAAAGAGTTTTAAGTAAATTTAGAATTTTGTGTTGGATCGTATTCACGGCCTTCCTGGGCCGCCCGGCCGCATGCCATGCTAGGCTATTCCACTGCACTCCTTTTGTCTTCGGTTATCGGGGGCTCATTTCTGTGGTTGCAACCGAACAGCTCTGAGTGGCACGAGGGTTTGCAATCACCTGAGAAATTCCTGTCCCTTGTTGCTGTGCTTTATCCGAGCTCTGCTGCAGCCCCGTAGATCAGTGTGGATCCTCCAGCCTTGAGGGCCAGGTCGTTGAACTCTGGGGTTCACTTTCACCAGCCCCATCCCAGGTACCTGAGCTGCCACTTCTGCTCTCCGCGCTCAGCACTGCCTTTGGAGGATGCAGAACGACCGTTTGTATTACACTCTGCTATGACTTTGGGATGACAGGGCACACTTATTTCACTGCCATTTGGAGACCAGTTGGAACTCTAGACCTATTCCGTTTAAATAAACACAAACCAGCTAAACCAGAATGAAATCAGCCCACTAGAATCCCTCCCACCCCATCTTCCACCTGGGCTCTCTCTGACAACCGGTGACCTTTGGGTGGAACTGATGCAAAACGTGGGCAGGGAGACAGGACTCCTAGCTGCGTGGCATCTTCAGCACAGAGCAAGTCTTTGTGAGGCGGCACCACGGAGAGCTGTCATCAGGAACGTCAGGCACCTCGTCTGCCGCGGGCTCCCTGCCGGCCTCCCCCTCCCTCTTGCCTCCTTCCCTCTTCCAGTCTCCGCTGCTGCCTCGCGGTACCTTTAGTTTATTCAAGTGCCCTCTGCGGGGCAGTGCCTCTGGGGGCGGCTCAGGGACTCCTCAAAGGTGTCGGTCTGAGTCACCACAGCCTTTCCCCTTGGCTCTTAGCTGGGTCTAACTGATGGACGTGGTGGCCCTAAGCAGCAATGGTGGTGGCTTTGTTTTCAAAAGTCAGACAGCACCCACTCTGGCAGTCCTGAAGGATTCAGAGCAAACACCCTGCAGAGCTTGGTGTGAGCTCTGGAGGGCAGGGTTTGGGTCTGGTTCCTCTCTCTGCCCTGGCTGATGGAATAAGCAGTTGACTGCAGTATAGCAGAGTACGCACAACTACTTAACGTCGGCCCGTGACCAGCATGAGGACACCAGTGTCATCTAAGCCCAGAGGAGAGAAGGAAGGTCTCCGGGGCCTCCCAGAGGAGGAGGGGTTCACAGTAAGTGGTTAACAACATGAACACTGGACTCAAACAAGATTCGGGCACAAGAGCCAACTCTGCTACTGAGCTGTTAATGTAGGCAAATTACTTATGTTCTCTGAGCCTGTCTGTAAAGTGGAGACAATATTAATGTTTATTTCACAGGAGCCTGACAAATGAGATCAAATTTTATTTTATTTTGAAATCAAAGGATAGTTTATTAAAAAATAATCAAAACAGAAACTCTTAAGTACCAGTGTTTACACCGTACACATTTAATGACTCACAAGAATGAAGTTTTTTCATGTATGTTAAGTCCACACCACCCTGTTGTTTACCAAAAGATGTTCCAGGATAAATCTGACTCCAAACTACACTGCCGCCTTAAAGAGACCTCATTTCAAACATGCACCACCACCACTGGTAATAAAGCTTTGGAATGGGGGCTCATTCTATTATTTCACCACAAACATGATAGGAAGCAAGATAAGTTGAGAACTTTTTCTAAAGTAGAGTGGAAGGTGTAGTCTGCCCCAGCACCCCTCACTCCTGTGCTGCTATTTTTAGCAAGCATTCTTTGTCGATCTTAAGAGTTTCCATCCCTCCTTGCTGGACAGATCAGAAGCTCCTCTTTTTTTGTAGAAGCTGGTAGATGGTTCATTCCATTCCGCTATCAGGCAGTGCATGCTGCTGCAGCAACATTTCACCACAACCTGGCTGAGATTCTTTGGAATTTCTGATCTTATCCCCAAACTTCTATAATCACTCCTTGAAGAAGTCCTCAAGGTTCAAGACTTTGCCAATCCATGGGTCACAGGTAAAACTGTACAAGACAAAACCAAGTGTTGTGTCCTTCCGCTGTGCTGGGCTCCTTGGATACTTCTGCCACCAAGCAGTGGTAGAAGGGGTGCTCTCCAAAACCATCTTCCAGCCAGTCTTTTTTCAGTTAGTATTACTTATTCTTCCATGTCTTCATATTTAGCCAGTTCCTGAGGCTGAGAGCAAATTTTAAAAGCCTCCAGTATGGACAGTGGTCTGTAGTAACACTTTAATAAATATTAACTATCGCTTACTTAGCGGTAAAGTCATCAGTAATTACCACAGCTACCCGGGGGGAGGGGGGGGGCGGGGGGAGCAATCTTCTGGCCAGCACTGGGACCTTTCTGGAAGCAAGGCTCTGGGAGAGCCTTTCCAGGGATTCGGGACTAGAAACCACAGTGGGGGCACCCCTACTCCACACAGCACAGCACAGCACAGCAGAGGCCAGCAGAAGATAGACCAAACCAAGAGGAGGATGCTTTTCCCACCGATGTCAGGCTACTGCATAAACCCTGAGATGTAGAACTAACCTTAGGGAGAAGGAAGAGGAAAGGGTGAGTCCTGTGGTCACACATCGGCTTCTAGCGGGTAGAGGCCAGGGTGCTGCTAAACATCCTCCAATGAATAAGACAGCCCCCACAGCAAAGAATTATTTGGTCAAAATGTCATTAGCACCGAAAAACTTCACAAACCACTTTGGACATGTTCCATCAGTCACAGCACCTTTTCCTTCACAGCACAAATCTGTTTTTGCATTTCAGTTGTGTTTTTACCTTTCTTGAAATAATAAAGCATAATATACCAAAAATGTTGCTTATCTTCTTCCATCTTCGATATTAAAACGACAGCACAAAAATTCACCAATTTTGATGTTTTTTTAAATGCACGCTGATATGACAGCTGTTACAATAAACTCTAACAAAATTGTTTCTAATGAAGACAACTAAGACAACTAGAGCCATCATACAGAAAAACTAGATGAACTCTTTGGCCAACCCAATACATTAACATAAATAACAGTACCAGTATCTTTCCAAACCAAACAAAATCTTTGTGATTGTCTGACATTTTTGCAAATCCCTGTAATGTCTGGCATACTGGAAGACAGCTGGACTCTCAGGTCTGCTGCCACATTCAGTGTGTTACGACCAGTTGTTCGAGTTGAGGCATATGAAAAAAGTCCAGATTCATGCAGATCTGCAGTTACAAAGGGAGGGTCTTAGGGACTCCTGCTCCCCAGGGCTCCTGGAACTATACTTTGAGAACTGCTGTCTCAAGAGAGGGCAGGGCTTCAGATGCCTGTTTTGAAGTAATCTGCCTGGTGGTGTGAGAGAGATGAGCTCTTGTTGGGAGAAGGACAGAGAGCCAAGATCTAGACCTAGCTGCATTGGTACAGTTGACCCTCATTCTTCATCAATTGTGTATTTGCAAATTTGGCTACTTGCTGAAATTCATTTGTAACCCCAAATCAGTATCTGTGGCACTCTGGGGGTCATTCCCAAACATGGTGCAGATCGGTGAAAAATCTGACTTGCCTGGTGCACATATTCCCCACTGGGGTCACACAAGGTGATCCTCTGCCTCCAAGTGTCAGTTCTCATACCGTAAATGTGTCCTCTTTGTAGTGCACTTAGTATCACTTTTTTCACATTTTGCGCTTTGTGTTGGTGATTTCACTGTTTGAATGGTCCCCGTGCATGGTGCTGAGGTGCTGTTCAGCAATCCCAAGTGCAGAAGAGTGTGATGCACCTTACGGATGAAATACTTGTGTTAGATAAGCTTTCTTCAGGCACGAGTGACACGGCAGCTGGCCATGAGTTTAGTGCTAATCACTATGTTAAAATAGTATGTCAATACATAAAATCATATAAAACAAATCAATATATTAAATAAGGTATCTTTAGACAGAAACACACATAAAGCAGGGTTATATATTGATCAATTGACAAAAATAATGGGGCCAGAGGCTCGCAGAAACCCAAACTTAGACTTCCTCAGGTGCCATGGCTCAGTATCCACTGCAACTTAATAAAACATAACCACTGTAAATAATGAGGGTTTCTTGTATTTAGAGGGGAAGGGAAATCAGTGAGGAACACAGAAAACCCAAGGAAAGTCTTTCCCAGCGAGAAAAGTTTCCAAACACAGGCACTGGTTGCCTTGTCAGATCCAGCAAGGAAAGCAAGGAGGAAGTGTTCCACCTGTGCCGTCTCCACCACCACCCGGGGTGGGGGTGGGGGGGTCCCAGGGTGGGGGGGTCCCATCACCTGCTGCCTGGACAGGTTTGTCCAAGCCTTTTCCAGGCCTCTACAAACAAAGCCTCGAGGCCTGCCCCAAGCAGAGCATGCACTCCTTCCTCAGACTGTAGTGAAAGGGTAGGCCTCCTCTCCTTGGCTGTAACAAGAAGGGCAAAGGAAAACGAAGTGGCAGATCACAGAGAGGAGCTGATTTTGAAAAGAAGGTCCTGAGGTTCCTACACTTTCGAAGCACAACTCTTTCCTCTTCCAGAGCTGAGCAGGAGGATAAAATGCACCAGCAAGCTTTCAGCCAGGAATTGCCAGAAAAGCGAAAATCTTTTGATGAACTCCAGGGTGAATGTGGCTAAAAGGAAAGGTCATAACTCTCCCTGGTTCTAAGCTGATTTGATGCAAGGTGGACCAGGCTTCTCCACCAGCGTTACACTTCGTGGTCATGGCACACTTCCACCACCTAGTGGCCACACACTCAAATTGCAAGGCCTGCTTCTAGAAGCCAGGGGTCAATGGAGAAAATTACTGATACGAACTTAGAGCAAATAATTGCCAATTCTTTTTTACCTAGAAATAATACATTGGTAAGTCTGGACCAATCTATAGTGACCACTCTCTTCCCTAGACTATTGTACATTTTGGGGGGGTGGGGGGTGGGGGGGGGGTGTGTGTGTGGGGGTGTGTGTGTGTGTGTGTTTTACCAATACCTGGAGAGCAGTTAACGATGGTAAATGCGAGTCAAATGATTGCTAAACAGCCGGAGCTAACAGCAACTTTTCTTCATGGGTACCTGAAGAACTATTTAAATCGGGCCTCAGAAGCAGCTTCCTCCAAAGACAGAATTTGGTTTTGCTCCTCTGAAGTGTCCAGAACCCTAAAATTCTGGCATTAGTAACTAATTCTATTTCCTTACCTGAGTTTTCTCTTTGAAGATGGAGACACCCATTGTGAAGGGTGGGCTGTTAAGTCACTGACATTTTAGTGTGAATTACTGTCTTAGCCATGTTCCTGGAGGGTCCTGGAGGTTAAGGATCCCCAAACTGGGGAGAAGGCTTCAGACCAGGTCTGATTATCCGGGAGCCAACAGGGGGAGGGAGGACCCCTGGTGAGAGCCTGCCCATGGTAACTTGCTGTACTCCAGCCCCAGGAGCACTGACCAAGCCCACAATGGCCAGCTCACCAGAGGAGGCAGTGTGTGGTATGCCTGTGAGGCCCCTGGGGGGACTGCGAAGGAAGACTGAAAGCCACAGGATCCCAAAGACGGAGCTGGGTCCTCTAGCAGGGGGACACTTGCTTCTTTAAAGCGAGGCTTGTGGACCCAGTTCTCTCCACAGTTTCTAGAGGGGATGCAAGCCCCAAGACAAGAGGGCTCTTGGCTTCACGCAGGAAAGAATTCAAAACAGGAGCCAGACGAAAGGTTAAAGTGGAAACGCAGATTTTATTGAGCACAGAGAAGCAAGAAAAGCCACTCCATAGACAGAGTAGCAGGCTCTTCTCAGGAGAGAACGAAGGGAGACCCAACCACCTCCAGAGGCTGAGCTTATATGTGTTTATAGTTTTGACAGAAAACTCCTGTATAGGAAAATAATGGGAAAAGGTTGGGATTAACTTTCATCTTTACAAGGTGTATTTTGTGGTGTTTCCCTTTATGGTATGGGTAAATGACAAGGCACGGGTGGTAGCTATTAATCAATCTTCGCAGGAATTTTCTTTGTCCTGAGGCTCCTCGTGGTCTGCTTGCATCTCCGGTCAGTCCACCGAGTTCTGTATCAGGCAGCACGAAGCAGACCCCTGACTTAGCTTTGTCGGACTTCAGTTGATTTATTATACATTTCTTGTGCCTGTCTCCTGTATTAGTTTAGTCCTCAATATTTAAAATGGGGAGATTTCACATAAAAATCTGGACTTCTAGCTTTTTCTGGAAAAAGAATGAGGATGAGGAGGAGATGGGCATTTTCCTGTGACTGGGGCTTGCTGGAGCTCAATGGGGGTGCTCCATTGGAGGGGTGTGCATGCTCCAGGCTGCCACAGCTTCACCAGACCCCCTTGCCTCATTCACATTCCCGGACTGGCTCCTAAAACTTTGTGAAGTTGCAACTCTGCTTTCAAATACTAATGATAATTAAAGCCATGATAAAAATAATGAAAATATAAGTAACGACCAGTTATTTAATGCTATTACAAGCCAGACATTATGCTAGTAATATTATCTACAAATTATCTTTAATTCTCCAAAAACAAAAAAAGGCTTTCTATTCCTATATTAGAGAGAAGGAAACCAAGACACAAAAAAGAGTTTCATATTCACATGTCCCTTGTCATGTTTGTGTTAGAATATTGCCACTGTAGATTTTCTTAGGTATTTACACATTTTGTATTGATTTGTCTTCATTCTCATTTAGTTAGAGACTCCACTAAAAATGAATGGTACTACATTCCCTTTCCACACAAGCAGTGACCTAGCTCTGTTTAAACACCTCAACTGCAGCCACACTGTGCTGCCTACAATTCCAGACTCTGAAACAGCAACCTTCTGACCTTCCCCATCCTGCCCAGGAGAAGAATGAATTTGTTTACCTACCAAGGCTGCTTTTCTGAACCACAAATATTCAATAGCCCCCTACTGTTTTGCTAATTTATTAACAACTATGCTGCATTTCAAATGACCGAGTGCATTGGTGCCGACAGGGAAAAGGAGAGGTGTTTCCATTCATGCCCACTTATTAGCAATGGAAATCCATTTAAGCTGCTGCTTCTCAGCCCTGTGGAGTATGCTCCCTAGGAAGGCAATGAAAAAAGCCTCAGGTGGTAGAGAATGGGGCTTTCCTTTAAACATGGAAATAATGCTACTGCCCTCAATTATTTGGAGTCTTTGCCACCCCTTCTAGACTCTTATAACAGAGATAGTATCTCCAGGGATCCTTTGATTCCCTCCATCCTGGTGCTTCAGTAACCAAGGGCACACATTCTCTCTATCTATGTAGCCGCCCCCCCCCCCTGGAAAAACGGAATGTGGGGGTGGGGAGGAAATGAGCCTATTTTCTCATTTCATTAAATTAGCGTGGCCAGAAATTAGTTTGCTTGTGCATTGTGTGTTAAATAAACTATCCCAGAGACACATTTTTTGAAATTCTACAAACTCTGTAACTTCCATTCTTTGCTTCCCTTTTTATTTGTTTCAACCCCAGAGATTTTCTCAGTTTAATTTTTATCAAAGTCATCTATGATCATAGAGACAAACACAAAGCTTGTTACAAAAAATAGCAGCTCTCTCTGACTCCATTTCCTGATCCCCAAATACAACCATTTTCAAATGTTCAAGTAACAATCTTAGACTATAGATCTTATTTATCAACTTCCTACTTTGGAAGATAAGGATTTAGCTCTTCTCTCTCTCTCTCTCTCTCTCTCTCTCTCTCTCTCACACACACACACACACACACACACACACACAATCCAATTCCCCACCCTCCCCAAATAATTGTATCAATTTGGGTTAGATAAGTATTTAGTGTTGAGCTGACCAAGGTCTAATTTGGAGACAGAAGCCACAAGTAACTAACAGAAAGTTTAACATCAATTTATCGTGCAGTATAGGGTTATCTACAGGAGGAGGAAGACCCTAAAATACCCTAGAGATGAGCAAGGCCACTCAAGGAAGAGGTTCCCTCCCTGAGGCTGGTGTGGCAAAGAAGTGTACTGAGCTGCTCCAGGCCGGAACTGGACCACACTCAATGGCCAGGCAGGAGACACGGCTCCAGGGCACAGGTGGGTAGAAAAACCATGGCCAAGACTGGCAAGCAGTGAACCCCTTCCTGGAGATCTGAGAAGCCAATCATCAGGGTGCCAGCAAGAGTCACTGGAAACCCAAACCCAGTCGTGAGAGTGCTACAGAATCTCAGTGAGAAGCTATCTACGAGGGGCTGCTGTAACTTCATGGGGGTGAATGCCACTGGATGTCTCCCCAACCCACCCACTACGGGCAGCCACACAGTAGGAGCAGGAGGAAGAAAAACAGAAAATAGTGGAACCAGGAAGGGAAGAAACTTCCCCTTGCAGTGTCCCTCTAGTGCCCTCTACTGATGATTTAACATCATGTCAGCTGCAAAGGAAAAAATCGTTAAAGGACCCTGATCTATTTTCACAGGTCAGGCAATGATGGATGAATTTGTAGCCTAAAGGCAATGAATTGCAAACAGACACAGTTTATCTTTCATGGTTGTAAAAACCTTGTTGACAGCTGAGCCACACAGTATACTATAATCACTTCTCCCTCCCTACTTGACTTTGTGTTCTCTTGAATAACTGACTGTTGTTTTTGCTACTCTAATTATCATCAATCCCAAAACTCTTCCCACTTATGTAAACTCCCCTCCCATGGGGAGCAACAGACAAGTCTGAATTCTGCCAACATTTGGAGCCAAGACCACCAGCTGGATGGAGGAGCCGTGGCAGCGGAGACCACCATTGTTATTTGAAGAAGCTCATGCACCTTGAGCAGGACTTCCCACCATAGCCTTGGGGCCGATTCTTTTCTCTACCGTCTCCTTTCTCAAGGGGGGTCTCATAAATGTGGTGCCCTTTCCTTCATCAAGCCACTGCTCTCCCCACTTCTCAGCATACCATTTAGTAATTAAAATGCAGCCGTAAATACGGCTGATAGGCATGAACAGTGGGGCAACGTGCTGCATTAAAGACAAGAACAACTGTGAAACACTTTCAACTTCCTTCAGGACTACCATTCAAAATAAGTAAATCATGTCTTATAACAAATGTATATAATTTCAACCACTCCTCAGAGAAAATGCATATAATTTCAACAAATCAAAAAACCATAGCTAGGCTGGTGCTTGCCGCTACTTAAAATCATCTTTTTATATGATTTCTGAGTTTTAAACAGCTGATTCAGAAACAAATCTTTGAAATTCAACTCAATTGTGGACTGGAAACTATTCATTTTTAGGGTCTATGAAATAGTAAAATTGTTTTCACAGTATTAATTAAAAGGTGTCATGCAGCCCTGGTTGGTGTGGCTCATTGGACTGAGTGCTGACCTGCGAACCAAAAGGTCGCCGGTTTGATTCCCAGTCAAGGCACGTGCCTGGGTTGTGCGCCAGGTCCCCAGTTGGGGGCATGTGAGAGGCAACCGATCAATGTATCTCTCACACATAGATGTTCCTCTCCTTCCTTTTTTCCCTCCCTTACCCTAAAAAGTAAATCTCTAAAAAGTGTCTCTAAAGTGTCTCTAAAAAGTAAATAAAATCTTTTTAAAAATGTATCACGTAATATCATACCATATATACAACATAAAAACAAATATTTGTTTTGTTGCCATGCACACTTTTTAGTCCCTGGAAACACAGAGCTGAAGAACATAGTAGGAGCTTATAGAAGACTTAGTGGATTAAATGGAAATATTATTACAATAATTAAATTTTAATCATTAATATCATTTTACACTTGTACTTGATGTGATATTATTATATGGTGTGTTATGTTATTTTATAATTATTAATAATATACCAGTAGTACATGTAGCTATTAATTACTGATTCTGTTTCACAACATTTAGAACTCGCCATTTGGCAGTCGACGCTTCACTCTCAGGCACAAATATTTCATGTTGGCCTTGTTTAGGACACCAAGTGGCCCTAACAGAGGAAGTCCAAGTTTGTTTAAGTTCAAACATCTCAACAGGTCTCTTCCCCAGATAGGTTTTTTTCGTTGGTTTTGAAGGTCAAATAACTTTAGGATTCAAAGGAATGTGAAAGCCATAAGTACACATCCAGATGAGTTGATTATAAATTGCCATACACAGAATGCTGTTCATGCCTGAAATAGTAAGGAAACGATTATTCCTTTAAAAAAATCAGCCCTGGCTGGTGTGGCTCAGTAGATTGAGTGCTGGCTTGTGAACCAAAGGATCGCTGGTTCAATTCTCAGTCAGGGCACATGCCTGGGTTGGGGGCCAGGTAGGAGGGTACATGAAAGGCAACCACACACAGATGTCTCTCTCCCTCTCTTTCTCCCTTCCTTTCCCTCTCTAAAAATAAATAAATAAAATCTTTTTTAAAAAATCAGCTTTAGTTGTTGGTATTTTACTGAATGAATGGATTTTCCAGAGAGACAAAAACAGTTTTCTGAAACTAGCATAGAAAGGGAAGGAAGAATGGGAGTTTCAACAGGCCAATGTCTAGGTGGCGGCAAACGCAGGACTCCTGTCTCTGATTAAAGGCTTATGTACTTGGAGACTAGTCTGAAGCTGTATTTGAAAAATAAAATGGTAACCAACGTGGGCAAAACAACAGAGTCCGGCCTTACCCCCACTCAGATTTCAGAATGATGAACATTTGAACGTAAAACACAGCAAACATGAGATTTTAAGAAGGAAGTGCACATGCACATTTGTGACTCTCTGGTGAGGGAGGCCTCATTAAACATGCTGTCGAGGCAGAGAAGCATCAAGGACATGACCGACAGGGTTACCCACGTGAAAGGCCCATCTGGCAGACCTTCCTGGTATGGACTCAATGTCCGTGTCCCCACAAAAGTCACTTGTCGGAGCCCTAACCCTCAGTGTGCTGGCATCTGATAACAGGGCCTTGAAAGGTAGTTAGTGTTAGATGAGGTCACGAGGGAGAGCTCTCGGGAGAGGGAGCAGCGCCCTTGCAGAACAGACGCCAGGCAGCTGGCTCCCGCCCTGCCACACGAGGACACCACGTGAAGACGGCTGTCCGCGAGCCAGAAAGCAAACTCTCAGCAGAAGCTGAGCGGGCTGGCACCTAACTCTTAGACTTCTAAACTCCAGAACTGTGAGAAATGAATCTCTGCAAGTCTATGGTATTTTGTTATGGCATCCTCAGCTGACTAATATACAGCCTAATGGAATTTTTTAAATCAGAAATGTAGAAAAAAATATTTGCAACATATGTAATAGGCAACATATTATAACTCCAAAATATAATTTTTTTTACAAATCAGCTAGAAAAATACAAATATCCTAATAGCAAAATGAACAAAGGACACAGATAATTTACTAAAGAACTGCAAACTGTCTATAGCAAAAGAAAGCATGTGCTTTATCATTACTATGACAGGCAGAACAATGGCTTCCCCAAAAATGCCATGTCCTCATCTCCAGTACCTGTGAATATGTTACCTTACATAGCAAGAGCTACTGCAGAAGCGACTAAGTTAAGGACATTCAGATGGGGATACTCTCCTAAGTTATCTGGGCGGGCCCAAAGTAATCTTAAGGGTCCTCATAAGTGGAAGAGGGAGGCCAGGGGGTCAGAGCCAGAGAAGGCAATGTGAGAATACAGGCAGAAGTCGGAGTGATATGCTTTGAAGATGAAGGAAGGGGCCACAAGCCAAGAAATGCAGGGGACTTCTAAAGCCGGGAAAGGCAAGGAAACAGATTCTCCCTTAGAGCTTCTGGAAGGAATGCAACCACACTGGCACATGGACTTTAGCCCTGTGAGACCCATGCTGGAGTTCTGACCCCCAGACTTGTAAGTTAATAAATTTATATTGTTTTCAGCTATCAAGTCTGTGGTGATTCATTACCACAGCAATAGGAAACTAATACAATGACTCATCAAACATAAATTTTAACAATATTTTTGTCTTTAGATCAGTATAAATGAAAAGTGCTGGTGTGGGGGAATACAGGCACACATATGCGTTTGGTAGGAACGTGAATTACTATGCTCTTTCAGGGTCAGAGTCATTTGGCAGTACGTACCAGATCTTTAAACACGCACACTCTTCGACCTATTTTATTTTTCTCTGACTGTACCCTAAAGCACTGGATTTCTAGCTGCAGTTAGTGGAGAAACTTTTTTCACATCAAATCAAGCAGAGATGAGAACCTATAATTGCTGAAGCAGGGTAGGGGCTGGAGTCCTGACGCCCGGCCTTTGCTTCACCCCTGCAGAATACCCTCAGGCACTTCCTGGGGCTCCATGGGACACACTTTGAGAGCCACTGTCCTGGGGGAATAGCCAAACAAGCAAACCAAAGACCCTAGCACGCAAGAATGCTCATCAGCATTGTTTATAATTGCAAAGTATTAGAAACTACCTACACGTCCTTCAAAAAAGTGACATTATGGTTTATTTATGAATAGTGTATGATACTATGCACCTATTAAAATATTGACATATACCTATATTAACATGGAAAGAGTTATGCAATTTGTTTTTAAGATTTTATTTATTTATTTTTAAAGACAGGGGAAGGGAGGGAGAAAGAGAGGAAGGGAAACATCGATGTGCAAGAGAAACATTGATGAGTTGCCTCTCGCACGCCCCCATGTTGGGACCTGGCCCATAACCCAGGCATGTGCACTGACCGGGAATCAAACCAGTGATCTTTTGGTCTGTGGTACGACGCCCAACCGTCTGAGCCACAGCAGTCAGGGCTGAGTTATGCAAGTTACTGAGTGGGAAAATGGGCTGTGAAGTATCTTTGCATGGTAAGATTCTTTTCTTAAGCACATACACAGACATACGTAGGAAAGATGTGTAAAGGGATACAGAGTAAAGCGGTAACAGTGATCTCTCTGGGTGACGGGATTAAGATGAGTCTTACTTTCTTCTTTGTATTTTGTGTATTTAAAAGCTGAATACATACTACTTTTACAATCACAAAAAAGTCTGGTTATACCTTGAATAACGATGAGCAAATGTGGAGGGGGTGAAAGAAGGGTGCTGGATGGGGGACAAGGAGAGGAGGAGGACACAGGAAGGCAGTAAAACGACACAGAAACCTGTTTTTGGTGAAAGAGTTTAAACAAAGCCACTCGTGTTTGAACAATAGCTCCCATTTACCTCGCCGACCCCACTTTCTCCCTCTTCTTTCCTGCTCTGTGTGTGGGGACGCTGACCCATCAGTGACTCCCTTGCCTCTGGGCTTCCAGTTGGGTTTTTCAATGAAGGAGCACTGGCAGAGATTAGAGCGCATGAGACCAGCGTGTATTTCCCAAGGTCCCTGCCTGTGTCAAAGCCAAGGGTGCGCTACAGGCTTCAGACGGCACCCTTCCAGCGCAGACCACTGTCCGGAGGCCCTGTCCGTGCGGCAGTCCTATCCTCTACCCACCTCAGGTCTAGTGGTGACACGGTTTTCTGCTTTGGTCAGCACCAGGGCACTGCATGACCCCATGTTAGTTTCTGTGAATTCTACCCATGACTTTGTAAATTACCCACTTGAAGTGTGCCATCAGTTTCCAGCGGGGGTTCAGACTAATACCAAGTTGTTTGTGTGTGCATGTGTATTTGAACTACCATAAACTGCCATGAAGAGGGGTAGTTTTCTTCAAAACATCTTACAGCCTTATCTAAAAGTCTCATTTTGTTCTATGAGTATGCAGCACATACATGGCATACATCTCAGCCCACGAATACAGGCACCAAAAAAATCATACATTCACCATTTTCTATAGCTCAACTGAGTTTCTATTTGGCATCTCCACTGTATTAGGGAGGCAAAACTTAAAGTCACTGGGTTTGGGACTTACCCCCCCCCACCTACTTTCCTACTTTCCCCCAGTTTCATATCTAAGTAATAGGGAGCTCCCCTAATGTCAAGGCATGGATGGATGGGATGTCCTCTGACCATTTGGGCACCTGATGGGACACTCCACACCCTACCCTGTCCTCAGTCAGCAAGTCAAGAGGTTCAGTGTTTCCTTCCCCTACATCTATCCCACCCAGGGGCACACAGGAGTTCTCTTATTTCTGTGTTATTCTGGGGCACAGGACATGGGGAGGCTGCCTAAGCGCCACCTGTCAGGTTACATACTGTACTATAAATGGTGCACTGTACTACACCATTTCTTCTCTAGGTCCTGCCACTTCCTTAGGGCTCTGCCAGGGAACGTGGCACAGGTCCCACTGCTACTCCCACTCTGACCTTCCACAACGTATCTTACAGTCTTCCCAGCTCTCAGCCCGTGGTAGTCGCAGGGTCTGTTCTCTGGGACCCACCAATGCCCACCCTGAGACGGCTGCCGTGCAGCTCTATTTCCCCCAGCCAGGAAATTCACCTTTTAGTCAGTATTGTGAGGACATTTTCTCATTATGTATTCTCCCAAATATTTCCTTTAGTAGTTGCTCAATCCACCTATGTTCATCTAGCTGTAAGGCCAATTCGATAGTAATAATTATGAAACTGATGCACAACCTAATCACATCAAAAAACGTTCAGCCCTGGCTGGTGTGGCTCAATGAGTTGTGGCGCATGCCAGGGTTACAGGCCAGGTCCCCGGATGGAGGCATGCGAGAGGCAACGGATGGGTGTTTCTACTGCACATGGATCTCTCTCTCTCTCTCTCTCTCTTTCTCCCTCCCTTACCCTCTCTAAAAATAAAAAAAAAATCTTTTAAAAAAAAGTTCAGGATCATGACAGGTGAGTGTGTAGAGGCTATTAGTAGAGTCATCACATCCCAAATTTCTCTTTCACACACTATCGACAATTGCCTACATTTAAAACTGGGGAGAACAAGCTTAAAGTAGGTTTATGGTACTTTTTATTAAAGACAATCCCGTACTACTACAAATGAAAACTGTGTACATTCCTTTTCTTTCAAAATAATTTAATCCAAAGCCTTCCAATTTGGGCATATACAAGTTCACAAATTAGAAGTTTTAAAAAGTCAATCAGAGGATGTGCTAGGCCTGTGATATAATTTTCTGCCACTAGGTGTCTCTGAGTCTCAAAGTAGCACAGTAATGAGGTTTTTGTCTATTTATAACAGATCACCTACCTCCCTGTTACAGAGTTTCATAATCCTCTTATGTAATGCTGGGTCGGCAGCTACAGTTAATCATCAGTTGGGAAATGGGCAGGCGGGAACCTCAAGGGCTCAGTGTCCCCAACACCAGGCCGGAAGTGTTGAGAGAAGGGTCTGTTCCAATGTGGTCACGAGAAGCCCACAACTCTGAAATTTGTCTGTGCACTGGGCAGGGAAAACAGAAATCTTGCTGCCTTGGCATGTGACCAGCTGGATGCAGAGACCAAACCATCCTTTTTCTTACAGTTTGGAACCAGCAGAGGAGCTAGTGGGCTTGAGTCATCTCTCAGCATTTCTCCCCGGGCTACAGACACCACTTAACACCCTGATGCCATCCTATCTCCTGCCCTCCCCACCACGGCACCTAACAGCCAGCAAAAGCCACAGAATTCTCATCAGTCTGCTTTCTGTGGTGTTTCCTGTCTGAGTCTCTCTGGCAGCCCCAGCAGAGACTCCCCGAGTGCACAGACCACTCTAGTTCATCGCTGTGGCCCCTACGGCCCGGCGCCCAGTGCTTTCCCCATGGTAGGTGCACAGTGAGTGTCTAACAAAGCCAATGTGCGATCATGGAAGGTGTGAGAAGACTGAGGAAATTATTCACCACTCATAAGTTTTTGAGCCTTAAAAAAAGAGCTCAAATCCTGCAATAACATATATCACCTTTAGAGAATGGCCCTTATGGTTATACAGAGACTGACTGACGCAGCTCCTTAAAGCCTGTCGAGGGTTAAGTGTGTGAACTCTGGAGTAAGACTGTTGGGGATAAAACTCAGCTCCCCTAATTTATTAGTTCTGTGACCTTGTGGCAGGAGCTAGGCAATCTCTAGGTCAGGTTTGGCTTCTGTAAAACGGGAGCAATAGGGATACTCATTTCACAGATTTGTTGTGCAGAGTCCGTAAGCCAACACTCACTGCATGCTTAGCCCAGCGCCTGGCACACAGTAGTTGCTTAGTAGTGATTAAGAGTTAGAGGCCTAAGTGTAATTTGGGCAAGTTACCCTAAACTCTCTAGGCCTCAGTTTCCTCATTTATAAAGTGGGGATAACACTACTTAAACTCACAGAGTTGGTAATGTGAATAAGCAAAATAGGAAGCTACTACCATACGTTAGCTATTATTAGCAGTACCTTTCAGCACTTACAACATTAAACAGGCCGTGGATAGGTTGGTTTTTCAAGAGATCGGGAATCAGACATTACATTAATATTCATCATACCGGCAAACTCTTAATTTTTCTTTAACTCCTTACTTTTGTGTAATTCTGTAAAATATTTTACATTTACTGTTTTATTGGGATCATAAAACCCCTCCGGCTCATTTAATCCAGAAATTGGTGGCAATCAGTAAAACACGTGGCTGCAGTCTAGTTACTCCCAGATCCACAGGAAAGCCAAGAATGAAGACAGTTGGGCAGAGGGAAGGAGGGCAGGGAGGACAGGTCAGGAGTGCCTTGGGAGCTTTATCTAAGCCTGTGGTCCCTGCCCTTTTCCAGTTGGTCGGGTTGTTCACGGCTCTCTTGAAAATGCAATGAAAACTGTGAATACCCAGAAAACTGCACGTGCCCATGACATTTTCATGGAGTTTACACAGGGTCAGATAGAGATCTGTTGCAGGCTCTAATTTAGCATCCCCTTCAAGTAGATTTTTAAGCAAGTATATTTAAATATTTGCATTGGCAGAGAGGAACAAATTTTATTTTCGTAAAACTCATGCACCTCTTTGAGTTTAAAATTAGAATTTATCATCTACACGCAGTTTTCTGAACTTCTTGGACCCATGTAAAAGTTAGTTAAGTAAATGACGAATTTCTGCTGGTCAGCACAAGAGCAAGGGCAACAGAGGCGTTCCCACTAAAGTAAGTGCTGTCCGTGGGAACTACAGGAAGCAGGCATCGTCTGTCTTTCCGAATCGCTCCCACGCTGTTGGGAGGCGCCTTGCTGAGCAGGAATGCCTCAGCACCCGCTGACCTGTGCCCCCCACCTCCCCACCTCCCCGCCCCCCTTAATCCACATTCAGGGTCAGCGCTCAGGGTAAGACCGGGCAGTCTGGGTGTAAAACACCGAGGAGGCCACTGGAGTTTACGCAAACGCCTCACTTTTCACCTGAAGCTGATGAAGACGGAAAGAGGGGGCCAAGGAGGGGGAAAGAATAAGAAAAAGTGTCTCTACCTGGAAGCCACGCAGGGAGAGGCCACCACGCGTGCACGGAGGCCTCGAGCAGACTCCCGTCCCGTGGGGCTGCCCCGGCGCCTCCGCACATTCTCCACAGTGCCCACGGCCCCGAACTTCCAGGCTGGCCACGCGTCTCCAGTTTTGAACACCAAGTCGGGGCCCGTTAAGGGCTCGTTAAGGACACAGGAGACTGTGCTGAAGGAGCTATGGGCCAGCCTCCTTCGCGCTCCAGCTGGACGGGTCTTGGCATCAGCTGACACAGGAAGTAGTTCTCAGACATCCTGCCCGGCGGCCGCGTTTCCGGTCCTTCCCTTGCGCATGCCTGCGGGGCATGGCCATGGAGTCGGTTGGCCTGGAAAGCAGGGAGGGTTTTTGCGTCGGTTTTCAGAGCCAGGAGTCCATGGGTCCAACTTGAAGAACATTTGGCTCATCCCCCAAGACGGTGTGGTGCTTGGCAGCAAGTTCATGCCACAGCAGACGTTTTGTGTAGGCGATGAGAATCCAAATTCTCATTTGGATGGCCGGGCTGGGCCTCCCTGGCTGTCGGGCCCCTGGCTTCCCGGGGGCTTTTGCTGATGCTGTCCAGCCCAGCGCTGCGGAGGGCGGGGGATGTGTGGGAAAGACGGCCTCTGGACTGCTTTCTAGGCTGTTCCCTGGCCAGGTTGGCAGCAAAAATTTGGCAGCCAGTACTGGAATAGTGTTGTGCCCCAGAGAAGAAGGTGGTGGTCCATGAAACAGTGGTTCTCAAAGTGGGGTACCCCTAGCAGAGGTTGAGGTTCTGAGAACTTGTAAGAAATGTACGTTCCCAGGCCCACTGAGTCAGAAGCTCTGGGGTGGGGCCTGGTGTACTAGGCCCTCCAGGTGAATCTGGTGCGCACTCAAGTTTGAGAACCACTGAAATGGGGACCCACAGTCACCTCCCAGCCTGTCTTCTCCATGGGCCAGGGTGGGCCCTGGGGGCAGACTTGTGAGCAGACAAGGGGCTACTTTTCCAATTCCAAGATTCCCCCCACCCCTTGCACCCACCCCAGGATTCAGAGTTTGTAATCAGCACTGGTGGAAAGCTTCTAGGTCAAATACTGCGTTCACCACAGCCGCCCCCGGTGGTGGGGACCAGGAGTGCAGATGGGAAGGCTGTGTGCTAGGGACAGGGCTGGTCTCTGGCTCCTGGAAGGAACTGGGGATGCTGGGCAATCCTACCCTCATCTAGGTCCTTGGGAGTGGCCAGAGCTTCAGCAGACATGGGCAAGAGGTGAAGGCTTCTGAGCAGGAAGGCAGGGTTACAAAATACCGGGAGGTGGGCCAGCTGCCCTCACCCCTTCTAATAGCACACTTTCTCCAAGGCTTGACATTTCTGTGACTTCCCAGTAACTGAAGCTAAATTAATGTTCATTGTTGGAGACCCTAGCCTGTCCTTAAACATGTAGGGGCCCTGTGCTTTCTCCCAGTAGCCCCGGGAATAGCACTGAGGACAAAGTGAACTTCATTAGTTCTTGTGTGTGAGGCACAGACAGGCACAGGGTGCAGAAGCTACACCCAGCTGGGGAACTCAGCCCCTAGGAGCCCAGAGCCTTCGGAGAGACAGAAGGAGCCCAGGGCCAGCACCCACCTCTCTCCTGAGAGCCCGAGTCATCTCTCTTTGGGCAGGGCCTGCTTTCGTGAAGTTAAAGCAGAGGGACCAAGGTTAGTGCACAATGCAGTCTCCCATCAGCTCATTTTAATCCTGACCCTCTGTCTATTGGAACACAGGTTCCTTAGCACAGAAAATTCAACAAGCCACTTGCATTGGGAGAGTCCAAGTAAAAATACAATTAATCAAATAAGCAGACAACTCCCTGAATAATGCTCTACAGCTCACCCATTTTCACTTTAAAGTATCCATTTGGGCGGGGGCAATGCTGCCTTTGCATAATGGAGTCCTGGAGCACACAAACCCTGGGGTCAGACTCTCTGGGTTTAAAACTCAGCTTTGCCACCTACCAGCTGTGTGACCTTAGGCAACTTATTTAACCTTTCCGTTTTCAGCTTCTTCTTTTGTAAAATTGGGTTATTAATAGCTACCTCTTAGGAGCATTATAAATTAAATAAGTTAAAATACACGAAATGCTTAGAACAGTAGCTGGCACATAGCTTTTTTGTGTTACCTGCATATGAGTATTAAATATGCTATACAAAAATTAAACGAGATTTCAAAGGAAGCTGTGGTGACTCTGTAATGTGTCAACTCGGCTAGGTTGAACTACATTTCCCAGCATTCCCTTCTTTGTATATTTCAGTTAGGGTAAGCCAGAGAAATTCTTGAGCAATTTGGAGGGTGGAAGTGAAGCAGCAACTAATTGGCAGCTCAAATTATCTGCAGGCTCATCTCCTGTGTAATGAGCCCTGGCCACAACCTGCTTTACCTTTTCCCGGTCCTCCTTCAGGGGCTCTGACTCCTGGGCCAGGTATGCGTGTTTGGCCCCATGACCAAAGGTAGACACCACGAAGGGTGGAGGTGAGAAGAACCAGCATGGGTTCCCCTCCATCTCTGTGGGGCTCCAGCTTGTGCTTCAGACTGATATTAATGAGAGTTCCTAAAAAACACAGTGAACATGGAAAATAAGGGTAGAAAATGATCAAATAAATGATAGAAAATAACTTTCTCAAGCTGAAGGATATAAATTCTCAGAGTAAAATATAATATTTATGCAAGGAAAGAAGAAAGAAAGAAAGAAAAGGAAGAAAGGGCAACTCAGAGAAAGTCAGGTCTCACTAACAACTAACATTGAAAAACTCACCAGAGATCAGATGGATGCAAATTAGAGTAACTTTATATCTACCAGTCTGGTGCAAATGAAAATAGCTGGAACACCGTTGTTGGCAGTGACTCACAGAAAGGGACCTCTCACGCATTGCCCGTGGAATTGTAAATGCTTACTGGCATTTTGGAAACAACCTGACAACATCTATTACAATGAAAAAAATTAAATTTGGACTCAGCAACTCCATTCCTGGGAGTCTACCTCACAGAAGCTAACGCACCCGAGGCTAATGTGCAAGGATGTTTATAACCACATTATTTGTAATGGCAAAAACCCAGGCAGGAAAAACAAACAAACAAAAAAGCCTAGTGTGGTGGGGGGTTAAAGTAGAGGCAGTAGAGTAAGTGACGGGGATCCCATGTAGTTTCTCAGCATGTGCTCCAGTCCTTGCGAGCTTGTACCTCCCCTCCCTCACGCAAGGCTGCTCCCACATCTCTCCATTCCTCCACCCCCATGAGACAGAGAAACTGGACATAACCACAGCCAATATGTCCCATGGCCGGCAGTGGTGGCCTCCCTGTCCTGGTCTCCTTTCTTTGTTGGTGTAGCAGGAAGAAGGATGTGGAGTCCTGGATCTCTCTCCCTGACGTGGGTGAGGCTGCTCTCCGCCTACCAGAAGCACCATGGCTTCTCCTCACATCCCCAAATTAGCCCCTCTTCCTCTCTGTGGTCTTTCTCTTCACTGACTCCAGGTTCTCAGCTGTGAGTCCCGGTGGTGGTACAGGAATACAGCCCATAAACAGCTGTGTAATACATCCTCACAGTCCTCCACACGCACGGTGAGCCCCACCTCTGTCCACATACCCATCTCCATCAGAGTTTCCTCAGGCTAGAGGGATGCTGCAGCCACTCATCTCTTTTTCAAGAACTTGGAGCCTCCACAGGAGCTGGTACCCTACCTTGGGCACCACTTTGTCCTCAGGGCCCAGCAGGGGGGCTGCTGGCCGAGATTTTCACTGGTGCAAACATATGAGCACCCGTTTCCTGCTTTCCCATCCCCTCCTTCCTTCTCCCACATCCACTAATGGGATATCTTTTGTGACGCTGAGCCAGGAGAGAGAGGACAAGGAGGACAGAAAGGGGAAAGGCCCTAGCCAGAGTGGCAAGTTGATTTATAGAATAAAGAGCTGCGTAGTAGGGAGGAGAGAGAAAGGAAGAAAAGCCACCTGGGCAGGGCTGAGCAAGTGCATGCTTTAGGATTCCAGAGGGCTGGGAGGAACTGTGGGAATCTCAGAACCAAGGAGAAGATACAGGAGCTCTGAGACACGTTACTGTGGAGTATGCCTTTGAATGTTCTTGAGACACCCAGGCGAAGGTGGGAATGTCTATAAATTACTCTGGTGGTCAAAGGGCGCTTCTTTGAAAGCACCACGTGGGACTGAGCTATGTGGAGCATTAGAATAAAAGGATTCAAAAACAAGATTACTGCCAGAGAGTTTGATAATGAAGTCAAACCATAGTGGCTGCATGCAGACATGGGCAAATTCACCCTTCCAGGGAATCGCTTGGTTTGAGATTATAAGCCCGCAGTGAGCTGCCCAAAGGCATTCACATATCCAAAGACAGAATGTGAAAGTCGGGTGAGGCAATGTTCAGCCAAGGAAACCCAGTGACATCACCATGTGCGGGGTGAGTATCTTGGTTCCCAGAATGAGTTCCACTTCTGTTTGCCAGCCTCGGCAACATCTGCAGTAGGGATGGCTAGCTCACTACCCATGCCAGATCCCGTGCCCAGCAGGTAGCGCCTGATTATAACCGAGTTTCCGTGAACGTGCACTTCTCCAAGCCTCAAGGACGAGCAGGTACTGACCAGCAAATGCACACAAGCATCGAATCTACTTGATAGCCCTTCTTTTCGCTAACTTTCTGGTTTTCAAGAGGCAGGCACCTAGGACCCACTCAGCACTGGCAGGACGAACAATTGAGTTTCTCGGCCTGCACACCAGGGGCCAGTCTTGGAATGCGGACCCAGGTCAAGGAACTGCCACATGCCTGAAACCTATCTGGGGGACCAACGGCCTTTCCAGGGTGATTCCCCCCTTTCCCCAACAATCTCCCCACAAGCTTTTCTTTGTGTGTAGTCAGGATTAATACCAAAAACAAAGCTAAGAATGAAACGGTTTGAGTTCTAGTTCAGCCCAGAGTTGGGAGTGAGTCCTAGCTCTACTACTTACTAGTTTTGCAAGTTTGAATAAGTTCTTAAAATTTTTCAAGCCTCAGTTTTCTTATCGAAAAAGTTACTGCGAAGAACAGAGGAGATGATGAGCACAAATAGTTTAGCACAGTGTTTGTCACATAGTCAGTCAGCATTATTATTACTTGACCCTTTGAACCGGAGTCTATATGGTTTAGGATGCATTCAGCTGCAAGTAATAGGAGAACTAATTAATCAAGGCATGTATGAAAGATATTTAATTGTCTCATGTAATGAAACAGAAGGAGGACAGCTCTAGGTTTGATGCGGTGTGGCTCAATTGTACCATTAAGGACTCAGGCCCTGTTTATCTTCCTGTCGCCTCATGGTCACCAGAAGGCTGACACAGTGCCACACAACAGTGTTAAGTCAGGAAAAAGGGTTCGAGCAAAAGGCCATGAGCCTCTGCTTCTTTATTCAGGGAGACATTTTTCTTAGAAACATCCCTTCGATAATCAGAACAGATCAAATGCTGGTTGTAGCCCTGGAGAAAACCTGGGGCAAAACTGGAGGCTCACTTCCATACCAGATGTCACCTTGTAGATGCTGGATCATGGGGAGGGGCGGAGGTCTGGGACAAGAGGAGAGATCAGGGAAGCAGAATTTATCACCTGGTGCAGAAGTATTTCAATAATTTAACGCTAGTACCACCCTTCTGGTGCGTTACAGCTAAACAGCAGTCCTGCCCTCACGTCTCGTTGACCAGACCTGGGTCACGCACCCCTCTCCAGAGGCCACTCACTGCACAGAGAAACGGCTGCCATCACTGGTTTGGACGAATCATGATTCATTTCCGGGGATAAAAGAAAGTCCTACCTGCTAACTGAACACAGTCAAGTCCATTAGCAGGCAATCATTCCGTTGTTCATTTGATCAATACTAATTGAGTACTTCATGCTGGCAATGACAAAGGAGGGTGGACGCATGCCAGAGGGAACACGGATGGTGGCTAAGTAACTGCCATGGCTGCTGTTGTTTTTCATCAAAGTTCATCGTTTATCTTAGACTCTAGAGTTGTACATTCTATGAATTCTGATAAATGCATAATATGTATGCACCAGCGTGGTATCACACAGTGCAGTCCCTTCTCTAAAAATCCTCTGTGCTCCACCTGCTTGTCAAGCCTTACCCCCTAACACCTGGCAACCACCTATCTTTTCACTGTATTCATAGTTTTTTCTTTCCCAGGATGTCATATAGTTGGAATCATACAGTGTTTAGCCTTTTCACCCTGGCTTCCTTCATTTAATAACGTGCATTCCAGTTTCCACCATGTCCTTCTGTGGCTTGAAAGCTCACTTCTCTTAGTGCTGAATAATATCCCATTGTCCGGATGTACCAGTTTGTCTTTCCTCTCACCCACTGAAAGACATTGCCACAGCTTTTTCACCTGTAAAATGGTGAAAATGATAGAAAATGTATATGTCAAGGAATTACTAATTCTAGTAATAAGCATCCAGAAAGGCGTTGGTGCTTAATAAATAATTTAGATGATTTCAAACAAGATTCTCAGCTAAAGACACCATCATTTGCCCTGTAGGATATTCCTTTTGTTAATTTTGTTCAGTGGCTTTCCTTTAGGCCACAGGTGGCAAACACAAGGCCCACGGGCTGCATCTGGCCCTCCACCTTGTTTCTACCTGATGGCAGCGCCGAGCTCCTTGACCCTAGTTAAGGAGTAGTTACATTTATACGGTCCTAAAATTACATTCAGCCCTTTGAAGGCAACCACAAGGCTGATGTGATCCCCGGTGAAAATGAGTTTGACACCCCTGCTCTAGGTAGAGAACATACTTACATCATCTCAGGCTGAAGAGAACTGGCTGCTGGGGGAGGAAACCCACCACCTTCCCATGCGGCCCATTCTGTGTCTCAGAACCTTGACTCAGAATGCGGGTTTTTATCTAGAAGCCATCACTGGAAATGTGAGCCGCTTGCCTTTTCTTCCTGGGTGAAAGTTTATTTTTAAATAAATTATTTCTTCCAGAACATGGCTTGTTTAGTCGTTCTATTCCAAAGTGGATACAATAGTTTACCTTAACTCACCCCGGGCCTCGTGGGAGCTAACCACCACGACATGGCCAGGCCTTACTCATGTGCTGGCATGCTTGTCCTCCTACTGGACACTTGTCAGTGGTGTCACAGGGCCCACTGACTGCACAGACCCACAGGGAGAATAAGGATTAAATAAAAATCCTCCTGTGAACCATCCTTTAGTCATCCGATCTCACCCAGCCTTGTCATTCTATCATAGGACTCCAAATGAAGCATTTCTAATTTAAATCACTTCTCAGGGAGGGAGATGCTTATTTGATCCCAGACTGAAACTTGTGATTCTGCTAAGAGCCAATTCTGCTTTGTGAATGTTTCCAGAAGCCCTGAGCTTGGTTTTACTTGATGTCAGGCAGCTTGCCACTGTCTCCTCTTTGGGAAGACAGCCTAGAGTCCAGGCCCAAGAGTTCTAGACATGGTCATGTGCAGTGTTCATGCAGAGTAACGAGATCACAGACTCAGCCCTCCCCTAGGCTCTCCAGGCCCACAGGAAAGGGGCAGGCTGGCCTGGAGCCCACTGCGGCTCCTTCGGCCAGAAAACACATTCTCTGTGCACTGGCTGTGCACCTCCACCACCACTCCCCACCCTCCGCCCCAGGGCACTGGCCAAAGCTGCATGGGTATTCCCAATTGGCAAAGCTGCTTTCCTAAGATTACTCTGCATAAAGGGAGGCCCAGGGGAAAGGGGGCTCTTCACGGAGCACAGACCAAACTGCAGCCCAGCAGCCTGGGCTCGAGCACACTTCTCATGCTGATGAGAGAATCTGGGGACTTGAGATTCCTCCTGCCTTTTTACTCATTACCCTCTGCAAGTTGTTCCTTTTTCTGGTAAAACATATTCCTTAACCTCAGTGTCATGTGAGTTGTGAAATCCATCCAACCCCTGGTGTAGAACAGGTGGGGACCAGGAGGGGACCCGCCTTGCTTAGCACTACAATGGGAGGCCTACCAGGGCCAGGCCTGGCCGAACAATTCATAGGTGTTCTAGGAGGGGACCTCACCCCTTCTTATAGGGACTGGAGGGGACAGAATAGTTCCCTGTGAGCATGTAACAACATGGGTCTCTGCAGTCACAGGAGTGGTCTTGCCAGCAGAGAAAGCTTCTTGGAGAGGCACACTAATGCTGCCAGCACCCAGGGCCCCTGCAGGAGGGTGAGGCCCCTCACAGCCCCTGTTACTGGGGAGAAGCCCCACCCCACCCCACCCCGTCCCAGCCAGCTCAGTGCCAGGCGATGTGAAGTTTGCACCTTGTCACTCAGAAGAAAGTCCTGTCTTTTCTCATACATCTATTACGTACTGAAGGCTCGAAGACAGACATTATTAACCCTGATTGATGGAAGAGGGACCTGAGGAAAGGACAGGTTAAAAGACTTGTCCCAGGTCATTTGGCTGATAAATGATAAGACTGAAATTTAAATCCCAAGTTGTCCGACTGTATAGCTTTACACTTTTTTTCCTTCTACTGTGTAGCTTTACCAAACAAATGTGATTAAATATCGGTCAAGGATGACCAGTCCTCTGGAACTAGAAACTGAGTGAGTGAGTGAGTGAGTGAGCAGATGAATGAGCTCACTCCCTTTATTACAGATGGAAGCATCACCACAGCCTCTTGTGCTTTCTGTCTTCTCCCATACCCAGCTTATGAGGAAGTTCTGGCGGTCTACATCCTCGGCTGGAGGCGGGGGCTCAGTGTCAGCTGCTCCCTCTCTCGGGCAGTATAGTGGGGCATCCCTGAAGAGGGAGTTAGAGACCTGGGTGTTGAGTCCCAAGTCACTCAGACTTTGAGAGCCTTAGCTGCCTCCACTCGAGGGTGGAACGGGAAGCACACCTTCAGAGGTGTGGTGAGGCACAGATGAGGTAGAGTGAGAGCAGCTTGAGGTGCATGAGGCGTGGCCGCAGGGGATGGCTTTGAAACGGTAGGGTTCTCCATCTCACCTCAGCCAGTGATGCTGCCCTCCTCTATAATGGTCACTCAGGATGGGTGGACCCGGTCCCTGCCCTTTGAGGGTAGAAGCCTCCACAGTGTGACCCAAGTGGACCTTCCTTGCCTTCGGCTCCTCACTTCCATTCTCATCCTGCTGCATTACCCCTAGCAGCTGTGATTTTTACAAATAATTCAGAAATACAGAAATGGGAAGGGTTTTTTTCTCCATGTCTAAACATAACTTGGCTCATACCTTCACTTGGTGGCTAAGAGATCAATTCATCATAATCTAATGATGAATTAGATTCTACTTTTCCACCAGGTGGTAAGACATTCATCTCCTTTCTCAAAGATGGGAAAACTGCCTTTCCACTGTCAACCCCTCTTCTTCCCATGTACCTCACTCTACGGTACGGCAGGGGCTGGCAAATTCTTACAGATAAATATAAACTATTGTTGGTTCTGTGGGAGATTCTGCCTCCGTGGCAACCGCTCTGATCTGCCACTCTGGCAGGAAGGCAGCCTGTGCAGTATGTAAATGATGGGTGTGGCTGCGTTCCAGGGACTCTTCACTGACAAAAACAGGTGGCAGGCCCTGTTCACTCACCCTCAGTAGATGTTATAAACCCTCTGATCTCAGTCTTGGAGACTTCAGCTTTCGATGCTTAAGGCCAAGCTTGAAAATCCTCTACACACTTCTCTCCCTCCAGCTCGGGTCCTAGCATCAGGAAGTCATGGCTTTTAGGATTTATTGCTTCTCTGAGAGGGTTTTAGGAAAGTCTTCTTAAAGGTCAGAAGCCAAGAATATGACAACTTGTTCTTTAAGTTTCTATTCTCTATCCCCTGACATCTGCTACCTGAGTGGTGGCAGGAGGGCCCCTGGTATAAGAATGCAACCAGGAAATAATATTAGATCTCATCCCACCACAGCCGTGGTTCTCAAAGCGTGGTCCCCGGACCAGCCGCACTGGCGTCCCCTGAGAGCTTGTTAGACGTGCCAGTACTAGATGAGAAACCAGGTGAGGCCGGTAATCCACGTTTTCGCAATCCCACCAGGAAATTCTGGTGCACGCTAAGGCCTGAGAGCCCTGCGCTACAGCTCTGTTTCCTGTGACTGGTTTTCTTCTTGCCTTTGTCCACTTGTTTATGCTATTTCCTCTTCCTAGATGCTTCTTGTGGGTCTCTGCCAACCTCCTTCAAACCGTTCTACCTCTACAACTCATCCAAATATTGTGTAGTACCTTGTGACATGTCCCAAAACATCTTTGTCATTATTTATTTCTTCACCTTTAACTTTTTGAATGTTAATGTGCTGCCACTGTAATGGACCAAGAAACATTTTACAAATCAGAATTGTATCTTCAACATCAGCTAACAAACTTTTCTGTCCCTGTCAGTTTCCTAGGAGGAGGGATTCTGAGAAAGGGTCTCAGACCGTTTGACTTCCTGAGGCAGAGCCCAAGGGAAAAGCTGTAAGGGAGTGTGGGGAGCAGGGAACAGAGATGGGGCAAATGCTAAGCAAGAATGAGGCCCAGGACCATGCTAGTCAGGATTTTGAGGAGCATAAACCACACCCCGCTTGAGGCAAAGCTTTGACATCTTGTACTACCTGTCAGTCCGTCATGGGCTGTGGGTCACCCTTTGGGGCACCACTTCCTGAGGGAGGAGGTGTCCATTGGCCAAGGCCACTCCTCCACAGAGGGTGGCAGCTGTGAGCCACCTATAGCCATCAAGCATAGAAGCTGTGGGATGTGTGCCCTGACCCAGGCAGGCAAAGGGACCTGGGCAGGGCTGTAACACTGTTTCTGCCTTGTACGGCACATGTGTTCAATAAGTATTTGTGATTGATTGACTCCTTCTACCTGTCCTGTCTAGAAAAGAAAATACTGCTATAAAAGAATACAACTCTCTAGACCCCATAAAGCACTCTACAGGCACACATTGTGGAAGGAACACCAAATTCCCTGTGTGATCTGGAGTAGGAGTGACCTGGAGATCCATGCCTCCCCATACACAGCGGGGAGTGTGAACACGGGGGTGCGGAGAGAGGAGATGGACCATCTGGAACCATTGAGAAGCAGAAGGAAAAGGTACAGCCCCAAGCTCCACCACCCTTCTTGAATAAGTGCAATTTTTGTGTTTCATCTGGAGTATGAGTCATTCCCCACTCTTCCCCTCAGCCTCCCCAAAGTCCAAGTCAACCACAAAGGATCTCCAGATGGCTCACCCACGATTAGGTCTTCTTTGATTATTCCAGGAGGATTAATTAGTCACCACCATGAGTATGAAGACCAAATCAAGAAGCAATATGGCAGAGAAAGAGAGAGGGAGGGAGATGCTCGTCTGCTGATGAGGCACGCACAGACGGGCCTGTGGATTACACAGATGGCGTGTCATTCAAGAGCTCTTTTGAGAAACGCCAACGTGGGTTGGACCAAGTGTGTTAAACAGTCCAACTCAATGATTCACAGTCCTAGCCACATACTAGAACCACGGGGGAGCCACAGGCCCTGCCCCTGAGATTCTGATGTAAATGGTACATCAAAGCCGAAGGACCAACGTTCCCTTTTTTAAAGCTCCCTGGATGACTCCAGTGTGCACTTGGTGTTGTAGAACACTGCGGTAGCGCTTGCTACTTATTCGAATGGCAGTTAAGGTTTATTGCGTCTCCCCAAGTTTTTCTTACATATCTGCCCCGTCCTGCGCTAGACACTGCAACGAGACTACACTGCAAAGAAATGTGGAACTGAAACAAGTAAAGGACCTGGGGAGTCAAAAGGTTACGGTTCCAAATCCAATTCTGCCACTTCCCAGCTGTGTGACTTTGAGGAAGTCACTTACGTGATTTGGTCCTCAGTTTTCTCATCTCTAACATACTGGGACCCAGAGAAAGACAGTGAGAAAACCTGGGGTTAACGCTTTCCTCAGCTCCTAAACCAACTCAGAGTTCACATCAAGAACCGTTAACTATATTCAGAATCCACGGTCTTGAACTTCACAGAACTCTCCTTCCTGTTGGAGCCGTAAAAACCTACCTAGCGATGTTGGTCTCCACAGCATCTGACACTGCAGCGATTTGCCTCCTACATGCCCACTGCTCGCAGAGTCCGCACCCAAGAGCTGTGGCCCTGATTCTCACTCCTTCCTCCGTCTCCTTGCTCATGTTATCATCCCCTCCTCATATACCCTCTCCTCCACGTCTCCAACCCACTACCTATCCCTTAAGTTCCCAGGCCAGTCCCTTTTCCCTTAAAACTTCTTTGGAAATTGATTCTGCCCACACCAATTCTCCTTCTTCCATCTATTGATTCTTCACCAATTATGGAGCACCTGCTGTGTGCCAAGCACTTGCTAGCTGCTTAACATATGTCATTTCCAATCCTCAAAGCAACCTGTAAAGTAGGGCTCTCCACATTTTAGAGATGAGGAAACTGAGGCTACACAAGGTCATGTAAACTTACCTGAGGTCAGAACTCAAGCTGATTTGTCTCGCTCCTGTGCAGTTCCTGCCACTCTATGTTGCCTCTGCAGGGGAACATTTGTCAAATGATGGATTTAAATATCTGTGAATGAATACAAACAAGATATGTTAAATGGCCAACTTGAGGAAACAGCAGGGAAATCTCTTGGGTCCCACCTTCTTCGAACAGGAAATCAGCACATCTGTACAATCCTAGCTGAACATCCACTAGATATGTTTAATTTATCATTCAGCTTGATGGATTATGTCCAATCTGACATGGTCAGTAAAATGACATAGAAATTATAAATTCCTGAGGGAGGGCATTATGAAACAGAAAAATTACAGGACTAAGGTCAAGGGTCTGAAGTTCTAGCCCTATCACCTTTGCTGTGAACTTGCTGCATGACCATGAGCAAGTCACACAACTTATCTGGGCTTCTGTTTTGGGGGAGATTTTAGAAGTGAGATTATCTTAGTTGTTTCCAGATTTGACTTTGAGAAGCAGGACACTTACACTAGGTGTTTTGTTGAAGGATGAGAAGACAAGGAGACACGTATTCTTAAGGACCCCTACATCCCCTCCAGAGGTAACTCCAGGGGATTTATTGGAAAGCCACTGGGCTGGAAGATGCTCTCTCACGATCCTTGCTGTAAGGTCCTGTGGTCCTGTCTCTCACTTACTCTGGACAACCCCTCTAAGCAGTACTTCCTGCACTTAGGTGCTTACTGAATATTTTCAGATGACTGGTGGGGATGTTCTTGGATCTTGTCCACCAAGCACATTCTCATCCTAAGCACACAGCCACTTCTCCTCCCTGCCTTCCTCTTGCATCCTATCATTGATTAGTTCTACTTGGCAAGTTAGTCTTAATTTCCAATCTTCTCTGCCAAGTTCTTTCCTTGTAGGATGAGCCAGCCTTGAGGACAATGATGCATATGTCCACTGGGGATTCTGGAAAAGAGGGGACTTCCCAAAGTGTGTGTTTCTGTGATTTCTACAACTCTTCTCTACTAGGGGTTGCTGGGCTGCCTCTCTCCGCCGTGAACTGGGAGCACCTTATCTACTCCATCAGTTGAGCTTGCTCCAGACCCCATTAAAGGAGGTAGAGACAGGGTGCTTCCTAATCGATGATGCCTTTATTAAAATTTTATACATCGTAAGCTGTTACAGGGCTTAAATCAAAACCAAGACATTATGGCAACCGGGAGAAATAAACAGTTGCCTCCAACTCTTGTGTGTGAGTTTGAGTCTTCTGAGAAGCAGACAGCAAGAGAAGCAAAGAAGATAGAAGTAAAATCAAAGAAGCAGAGCAGAATGAGGTTAGATGTGCCAGAGAAATATTGAGGGACATCCGTAACGAATAAAGGATGGGAGTCAAGAGCAGTCAGGGAGAGGCTTTGGCCCACAGTGCTGCTCTGACACAGGTAAAGGACAGTGGGAAGGACGAGTGCTAGAAAGAACAACCTCAGACTGAAGTGAGCTCTGAGGAAGTCCTGGCCGGCAACAAGGAGTCCCACATGGGGCAGGCACACTCCACTCCATGTCTCTGTCCTGGGAAAGTGTGGTCTTGGTGTGACTGCCTGGTAGAGACAAATCTACGCAGCTCAGGTAGTCAGTTACCTGTGCTCCCAGCAGGTTCTCTTGAAAGGAGATGGGAAGAAAGCACCTCCTTGGCTGCCATGCCTCCATTCTTGATTCATCTCATTTCACCCAAAGGACCCCAAGAAACTGCAGCACCCTTGTCATCGTTTTAAAATTTGGCAGGATTCTGTGAGCGCATTTCTTATAGCCAGAAAAGAACCTCAATGGAAAGGTCATAGGAACCCTTGATAAGCCTCATAAATATGAACCATAAGGAAGAGCATCACTTTACTACGGATTGTGTTAAACTTATCACCACTGTACCGACGGTCTTCCGTAAGACCTCAATTAACCAGAAATACAGCTGAAATTTAAAGCTTAGGCTAAATTCTTTGAAAAGAGCAAAAGCAATGCAAACTTAGATCAGAGATTTATCTGCAGCAGCTTTCTAGCTTAAATGAGCAATAATGATGATAAAAGCCAATTTTTTTAAAAATGTAATCTTTATCGTATTTTTTCCCATCACCATTTAGTCCTCTTATACCCCCTCCCCCCACACAATCATCACACGGTTGTCCGTGTCCATGAGTCCTCTTTCCTTTTTTCTCAATCCCCCCAACCAGTCCAGTGGAGGCTGCATTCCAATGAGCTCACAAATAGAGTATAACCACAGGTTAGCTTAGGTATTCTAAGGATGAGTCAACCATCATCAGTCCCATTATTTTCTGTATGTTCCCCCTACTAAGGCAGGAAAATACACATTTTCTGGAGAACTTTTTGCTAAAAGGGTTAAATTCCTTTTTAAATCTCATTTACCCAGAAGAGCCAATGACTCAAAACACGCCTGCTCCCTGACTGCCTCCCTCCTGAGCCCCCAGGGCTTGGCAGCATTTGGCTCCCTGTGCCTGCCCCGCCTCTCTGCCTCACTCTGATTGGCTAATTTTCCTTTCTCTTCCTAACAGTACTTTCACCTGCTCAGTTTGTTTGGCTACCAGCCCTCCTCCAGCCTCGGTTACAAAAAAATAATTATAGAGATTAAAGAGAAAATAAGTAGTTAGCTAATTATTAAGTAGCCTTTCCCAAGAACACTGAAGACATTTTAAAATTGTATGTAGCTATCTCCCCATGAGGTCATGCAGGCCTGGAAAATTGTGAGTGGTTTTAAATCTCTCCTGGGGGAGCATGAGTGGAAAATGTACTATTTAAACCAAAACAACCTCTCTCCAGCCCTAACAGCTTACTGAGGTTGGAATGTGCCTTCATCCCAACCGACTTCCTTCCTGGGGAAGATTGAAGTGAGGTGGGCCGCCAGTGCAAAGGTCTTAAACACAAAGACAGGGCTTTTTATGAGGGTCTATGGCCTTATGTTAAATTAGAGAATAGCACTTCGCTTGGGTTATTGTTGTCTTGGGGCTTGTACTTGGATAGCGTAAAAATATAAGGAAGCAGAAGCACCATTTTAATAGACTCTTTGAGTTGTTTGAAGTCAGTACGTCTACTCATTCCATACAAACAGAATTTTTTTTAGAGACAGAGAGGCAGGAAGAGAGAGAGAGAGAGATCAATTTGTTGTTCCAATTACTTAGGCTTTCATTGGCTGATTCTTTGTATGTGCCCTGACTAGAAATCGAACCTATAATCTTGGCATAGCAGGACAACACTCTAACCAACTGAGCGACACAGAATTTTTATATTCTCAAATTTAACACTTGAGAGTCTCAACTCTTTAAGAATAAACATGTGCTCTGAATATGTCCCTACAAAATGTGTAAGTTGAAATCCTAACTCCCCCAGGTGATGGGATTTGGAGGTAGAGATTTTGTGAGCTGATTAGCTCACAAGGGTAGAGCCTTATGAATGAAATTAGTGCCCTTACCAGAGAGACTCCACAGTACTCACTTGCCATCTCAGCCTTGTGAGTTTATGGTGAGAGTACAGCCAGCCTGTATTCTGTGGGCAAACAAACAGGCTCTTACCAGACCTTGAATCTGCCAGCACCTTGATCTTGGACTTCCCAGCTGCCAGAATGGTGAGAAATAAATTTCTGTTGTTTATAAACCATCCAGTCTATAGTATTTTGTTATGGCAGCCTCAATGTACTAAGACAACATGGAAGTTTTAAAACCTGCAATAACTAATGACTCAGGAGCGAAAGTTGTGTCCCTGAGGTTGGTGGGCCAGAGCTAATCACTTTATGTTATTAAGTGTGGCTAATGAGCCTCCCAGAAGTCCTTTCTCAGTGTGGCTTCTCACCTATGACTGGGTTTCCTTCAATCATCACATCTACCCTCTGGTGTAGGGCAGTGACATCACCAACATGCCAGGTCCTGCTGCCTTCCTGGCGGGGATGGCTGTGCTTCCTTGCCCTCTTGAAATTAGGCTTGGCCACTTAACTTGCTTTGGTCAATGAAATGTGAGTGGAAGTGATGCATTTCACTTTTGCATGGAAGCATGTTAGCATGAAGCTGTCTTCTCTTCCTACCGTGACCTTGAAAGCACTTGTTGATATAGAGGTGACTTAAGACCAAAACACCCTAGAAAGATGAACCAGCCCACAGAGAACAGCAGCCCTGGAGAACTACTGGACCCACAGTGGACCTTTTGCATAAGTGAGAAAAAAACTGTAGTGGTGTTAAGCTACTGAGGTTTTGCGGTCTTTGTTACTGCAGGATAAAATAGCCTATACAGCCTGATACAAGTAAACATTAAAGATACTGAGAGAGAAGGAAACTTTAGAGTTTACGATGGTGAAACTTTAATATTCAAAGAAACTTGATGTCTGCCTCTTATAACTTATGATGTCTTTTATCTTTTTCGTTTATCTACTTTAAATATTCTCAGATCCCAACTCCTGCCAATACCCCACATGCTCCTTTCATTGGCCCCGCTTTACTAGGATAAAATCCTTGAGGGCAGAGACTGTCTCCCAGTGTTCCACACACAGCGGGTGCTCAGTGAGGATCAGTGTCATTGAATCACTTCCAATAATGTCGTGTTTGCTTTATTTTTTAATATACAAAACAACCCATTCTCTGATGATTTTTGAAAAAGGGAAGTCAAACGCTTTGAGAAAAATGAAATCTTTGTTACAAATATTTATTGAATGCCAGATGCTGTGCTTGGCATTTTACATAAGTGGTCTCATTTGACCCTGGTGTGGTAGGTAGTCCCAAAGGTGGCTGCCATCAAGTCCTTTTCTCTGTGCACATACCACTCCTCCCACCCATGTCCTCTGCCTGGGCACCTGGGCTGCCCATGTGACCTGCTTTGACCAATAGACTGAGGAGGAAGTGACACTGTGTCAGTTCTGGATCTAACTCTCAAGAGACCTGGCAGCTCCACTTCCACTCTGAGAAAGCCAGGGACCATGTGGTAAAAAAGCTCAGGCTAGATTACTAAGGAGATACCACATGGAGAGTGAGCCACTGGGAAGAGCATGAGGCACCTCCCATACGAGTGAGGCCCACTTGCACCTTCCAGCTGAGTCACCTGGCAACCTAAAGGCAGCCAGGACAGTGGCCCCAGCTGATGTCACGGGAAGCAAAGAACCACCCAGCTGAGCCTTTCCTGAATTCTTGACCTACAGAATTATAAGATATGAAATTGCCATTCTAAGTCAATGCTTTGGAGTGATTGGTGCACAGCAATGGTTATTGGCCACACCTAATAACAACCTTAAACTGTAAGTACCATTTTTTTTTAAAAGGGAAGGAGAAAGAGAGAGAGAGAAACATCAATCTGTTGCTTCTCACACGCCCCTGACTAGGGACAAAACCTGCAACCCAGGCTTGTGCCCTGACAAGGAATCAAACCCGTGACCTCCCGGTTTGCAAGATGACGCCCAACCAACTGAGCCACACTGGCCAGGTCTGTAAGTACTCTTGGGGCTGGGAGAGGTTAAGAATCTCCCCTCCCCCCAGGTCACACAGTTAATAAGTGGTGCAGCCAGGACAAGAACCTAGTTTCATCTGACTCCAAAGTCTAAGCCATAAACTCAACATGAACTCATGTCATAGTCTCAAACATGACATGACCCCTGATCATACCCTACATCTCCTCTAAAGTCAATTCATTTGTTTAGGAACTGGTATTGCATGTTCTATATAACTTGACATTTTTATTGACTCAACACAACTAGCACATGAGGAAATTCAATAATTGCAAACTTTCCACAAGTTATTACCTCTTCCAGAGGTGAAACACCATGCCCTCCCTGTTTGTGACACTTCCTCCTAGCCTTTAGAAAGTGAAGGAACGCATCACAGCTGTCATTCCCACCACTAATGGTGACATGCTCCAAGGAGGCTGGGAGGGAGAAGACTGGCAGACCTGTGTGTGCCATGTGACACAAGGTGTGCATTTGGAGCACCTGTGAGGTTATGGAGATAACCATGTTTCTTTACAAGTTGGTGTCAACTACATATTCACACATGACAGTTACTGAGTGAGGATGAATTTTCCAAAAATGGCCATATCATTCCACATCCTCATCCTCAGTGTGAACTCCCTATTCCTCTCTCAAGTGATGGAGTCCGTTTCTCCACTCCTGTGGCCTGGACAAACTCCACGCCTGCTTGGAGCAATAGCGTATGGTGGCAATGACCCAGTGCCAGTTCTTCTTAGAGCCTTCAGTTGGCCTGACATCTGCTACAAGCCGCCTCTTGGAAGCTGTTCCATGTGGGAAATGCAGCTCCTCTGAGACCACTGTACTCCAAGAAAGCGAAGCATGAGCCCTGGATGAGGAGACACTAGCCAGGAGAGGGAGACCAGAGAGCACTGAACGGGTCTGATCTGTGAGTGAGAAGCCCTCTCGGAAGTGGGCCTAAGGGGCCTTCTGGCTGCTCCAGATGACATTGTGTAGAACAGAGAGAAACCATTCAGCCAGGCCTTCCCCAAATTCCTGGCCTACAAAATCATGAGCAAAAGAAAGTTTTGTTTTAAGCCAATAAGTAGTATTCGGACATCTTGTTTCTTAGCTGCAAGTCACCATAACACTGAATAATAAATATTTTAAAGTGACCAACAATTATTTCTTAATTGTCCTGTATGCACAATATAAGTCATATGTGTAGGCTTTCATTGGTTTTGAGTTCCAAAGAGGTGAAATATATTATGTGTATATAATATATATTATTACATACTATACTACATTATGATTTTAGTACTTAAAATATATTGTGTATAATATCATATTAGCATGAATGTCCAAAGTGCAGTGGTTTTGAGCCCCCAGCCCCTTGGTTGCTACCCCGTAGATCCTGCCACCACCCTTACCCTATTCAGTTCTCCCAGTCACTTCCAGGAGCCTAAGCATGCCCTCGAACCCATCTGTCAGTGGCGATCACCATGGAGTGTTCCATGTCACTCTTCTTGTGCTCCGAATCCCACTCACTCTCATCCATCGCTGGAGATGTCTCTGAAAGCTGAGTCGGCATAGCCACTGCCAAACCGCCTTGTCTCGGCCACCAGCTCCCGGCCTGCCAGAGCAATGCACGATGAACCTGGAGCCTCACCAAGTCTCTGATGAAAGCAGTGCCTTCGGCTCTGGTCCTTACCCCCCGCAAAGGCTTCCGTCCTGCTCAAGGTGCAGGTGGGAGACAGCCAGCACATAGTTGACCCCGTGGTCCCACTCTCCTGGCCCTGCTATTCTCTAGTGGCTGCTACAAGCACCCTCCCCCCACCTGTTCCCCTCCTCAACTGCCCACAAAGCCAGCAGCTCCCAGGCAATCCGTGGGTGCAAAAGAGCCATCAGACAGAACGCTGATGGCTGCCCAGACAAGATGCCCTGTTTGAACAACTCATAAGTATCTTGGAAAAAATAAGCAACAAACAGAAACTGATGGAAGTTCCTATACATAAACGGAAACTTTTTTAATGTAGTGGAAAACTAGAAGAATTCTTAAGTGTGTCTTTCCTTTTAGACATTTGGATCTCCGCTTGTGTTGGGCAGAAGGATATAGATATAGGAAATTCTACAAAATTGAGAACGATCCACAGCACACGACAGGGAGCAGCAACCTCACAGAAAGCAGAAAAAGATGAAAATGTCGGGCAGAGAGAGAGGAAGGGAGAAGTCACGGGAAGGTGTCCAGCCTGAAGCAGGCTTCCCTGGCACTCAGGAGCAAGGCTCTAAGTGCCCGCTTAATAATGAATGGAGCTTGTCAGCTCCCCGGGGAACCCCTGGAGCCTCTGCTCCTGAGATGTTTGAATTATTGATGGAAAATATATAATGTTCTGACAGCTGGAAGACAAGCTGACGGCAGTTTAAATGGATTCTGCCCCCAATAAAGTGAAGGCCACTTTCTCATCTTTGGAGATGCTCAAGGCCCCTGCGGGCAGAGATGGCGAGGAGGTCTGGGTCTTCAGAGTCCATGACTTTCCCTTAGCAGTTCCAAGAGCACCCCGGGCTTACCCAGGGACGTTCTTCATTTACATGTGAAGACCAGGGTCCAGGCATTTTTCTAGCAGTGTCCATTCCCCACGCTAATCTGCTCACTCTTGCTGACTTCCGGCTGAAACCTGTATTAGTTTGCCAGGGCCGCCGCAACAAGTACCACAGTCTGGGCAGCTTAAGCGACAGAGACTGTTCTGTCCCAGTTCTGGAGGCTAGAAGTCTGAGGTCAAGGTGTCAGCGGGTTAGTGCCTTCCAAGGGTTGTGAGGGGGGCTCTGTTCTGTGCTCTCTCCCTGCTGCTAGTTGCCTTGCTGGTCATCTTTGGTGTTTCTTGGCTTGCAGACGAATGGTCCTGATCTGCACGTTGCTTTCACACGGTGTTCTGTCTGTGTTCAGGTGTTTCTCTGTCTAAATTCTCCCTTTTTATAAAGATGCAGTTCTGTTAAATGAGGGCCCACCCTAATGACATCATCTTAACCCAATCATCTATTAGATGATCTTATGTTCAAATCATTGTCCAAATAAGCGTCAAGAAAATCCTATTACCTCATTTTAAAAATACTTTATTTCTTTATTTTTAGAGAGAAGGGAAGGAAGGGAGAAAGAGAGGAAGAGAAACATCGATGTGTGAGAGATACATCCATCAGTTGCCTCTCACACGTCCCCAACTGGGGACCTGGCCCGCAACCCAGACATGTGCCCTGACCAGGAATCAAACCAGCGACCTTTTAGTTCTCAGGCTGGCATTCAATCCACTGAGCCACACCAGCCAGGGCCTATTACCTCATTTTTCAATGTATAAGTGTATCAAATCAACACATTGTATACCTTAAACTTATATAAAGTTATACATCAACTATATCTCAATAAAGCTGGGGGCCATGAAGAAGCAGGGAAAAAAAAGAGCCTATTACCAAATAAGGTCATGTTCATAGGTGCTAGGACTTACGACCTCAGCATCTCATGGAGAGACACAATTCAACCTGTAACAGCACCCTTTACACGGGACCCGGCTTTCTTCCCTCTGCAGTGACTCCTTGGCAATATGGAGGACTCTTCTGCCTGTCTGCTGGGCCAGACCCCTGGGCATCCCGCCCACTGCTGGAGCTCCTTGCCTCACCTGTGCCCAGCTCTGGCTCCCCAGCACATGCTCAGGCTGGCACCCCTGACCCTGAAGGCCTAGGCTCTTTGGACCCTATGGTGCCCTGGGGCCCTGTCATCAGTCTCATCGGCTTGTAGAGGGCCCAGACCACTTCTGTTCACCTCGTATGTACAGGAACCAGCCCGGCCAAAGTGCTGAACCGCACTGAGGGGCTGGCAGGGCAATAACCAACCCCACAGAAGTGCATTTGCTACCATGTCCACGTTGTCTCAAAAACTAGGGCAAAAACTGGATTTTACCAGCCCCTGAAATCACCACCAGAGCACAGAACTGGCCCTCAAGGGACCACTGTACCAGTGCAAGGTCCCACTTACCACCCGAGTGGCTTTGAGCCAGTCACTTAGCCTCTCTGGAGCTTTGTAGGTGTGTGGTATGAATTGTCTTGTTAAAATATAATTTTCAAGGATTTAAACGTATTTACCTAATTAGAGGTCTATTCTCCCCTCAATATGTACATTCTCAGAAGTCAGCTCACATCTGCAACTGGGGAGGGCAATATACTCCTTGGAATAATCGGATGGAACTTTCTTCCCTCATCTATAAAACCCGTGCTTGAACTAGGTATTTCTAAGCTCTCCAGCTCTCTGATCCAAGAAGGGCAGGCAGAAATCAGGCAGGAAGCACGTGTGACGTGTAGTGACAGCAATTTTTCCTGGAAGTCCCATAGGCAGATAAAGTCTCCATTGTGCACTAGCGTCAGCAAAAACTCGGGGGTCAGCAACACTGCCTGGAATGTGAAAGGTGCTCACCTGATATTTGTCGAACAGACAGAATCAACAAATCAGTGAGTGGCACAAAAATGCAATATTTTAATAAGCTCTCACCTTTTTACCTGATCTGAGACAACCTTGAGGAAAAGGATTTCTTAGAGTCTTATTGACTCCCCAGCTTGACTGAAGCAGGTACGGCACTGGGGCCCTCGGTGTTCGCCCGACAGATAGTGGAGACCCCAGTAAGGGGATCGCTACTGAAAGGCTTTTCTGTAACAAATTTTCTCTTCAGGTTTCTCGGGCACTTTTTTCCCGGCTACGGCTCACTTCTGTGGACAGAGCCACGCTCTCTTTGTTGTTGGCTCAGTGGCTAAGCCTCCCACGAGTTTAGCATTTAACCACGGCCTCGCCCCAGGAAATTTTCTCCAGAAAGGGGAAGGTCCCCACGTAAAGCACTGAGGTGATGACTTCAGCATGCTTGGGTTTTTTTGTGTGTTTTTTTTTTTTGGAGTGGGGTGGATTCCAAAAGAACAAAAAGTTTCTCGGGGTAAAATCATGTAAGATCTTGTTGCTCCCTCTATAACTTCTCCTCGTTGTCCCCCTGACGCCCTGCCACATGGCCCCCCTCCCTCATCCAGAGGTAGAGAAATGAGAAGATGAGTCAAGTACTGAACAGATAAAGGCAAAAAGGAAGGAATGGCCCCAAAATGGATTAATAGAATTCTAGAGAAATTTTTTCCTTGCCAGAAAAAGGAGAAAACTGTGAACAACTGGCATCTCAGCAAAAGAGAACCAGGAAACTCTGACCCCAGCCCCCTCTGGTGACCCTTTGAACAACTGCCCAGACACTCTGCCTTTCAGAGTGGCTCCACAGGGCCCTGGGCTCCAAGACCTCCTGGCTTATCTGGATTCCTGCCCAGAGGGGAGGGTGGGTTAGGGGAGAGAGTGCAGCTTCATTTCAGGAGCCGGTCTGCAAGCTAAGGGCCAGATGTGGAGCTAAGTGATAGAGATGCAAAGATGGGAAGGCGGGGGCCCTGCCCACTAGCCAAAGCTGTAACGGGCACCATGGGACCCACGGGAATGAGTTCCTACATCTACATGGGGGAATCAGGATGCCTTCACAGAGATCTAAGACTTGAAGGATAAACAGGTATATGTCAGGTAGAAAAATAAGGAGGGCATTCCATTGAAAGGGAAGAGCATGTGCAAAGGCACAGAGGCACTAAGGGACCCTGAATATCCTGCCAACCAGAAGCAGTTGATTATTGATGGGTTGCACACCTCGTGATGGGAAGGAGCAGAAGATGAGGTCAGGCTGACTTTGGTTATTAAGGTGCTGAATGACCATTCAGGAAAGGGACACAGTGAGATTTGTCATCTAGATAGGGCACTATGCAAGATTATACAACCAGGAAGAATAAGAGTTGCTGTGGTCTTAATGTCCGTGTCATCCCCACCCGCCACCACTCCAAATTCCTATGTATTCAACAGAGTCTAATGCCTAATGCAACAAGGGACATGAGGGCGGAGCCCTCATGACTGGGATTAGTGCCAAAGAGACTCCACAGAGCTCCCTAGCACCCCCTTGGCCAGGTGAAGATGCAAGGGGAAGTCTGCAACCCAGAAGAGGGCCCTCACCTGACTATGCCAGCACCCAGATCTTGGACTCTGAGCCTCCAGAACTGTGGTAAATAAATATCTGGTGTTTATAAACTACTCAGTTTTTGGCATTTTGTTACAGCAGCACAAACGGACTAAGACAGGGGCCAAGAAGAGAATGCAGATCTAGAAGGAGCGTGGCAAAGTGGAGGTCAGGGGGTTGGTGATAGATAGCACCTGGCCATCGGACAAGTTCCTTAATTTCTCTCAGTCTCTCCTGTGAAATGGGCATAATGAAATCCATACTTCCAGGTGCTGTGATTATGAGAAATAATGCTGGTGCTTGGCTGATGGGAGGCCCTCAGTGCACAGAAGCCATGAGTAGCAGAAGAGTGGAGAACCACTTAGTCACATTGAGGTTGTGCAAATTCAACTAGTTATACTCAGCATCCGTCCCCCCAAAAGAAGTGCAAGAGAAAAAAAGGATTTCATTATACTTATTGTGGTGTTTTCAGAATGGCCACAGATTCTCTGACATAGATAGGTGGGAATCATTGTCCCCTCCCTTTGAGTTGAATCAGGCTCTGTATGTCTGTATCATGCAATATTACGCAGCTGTAAAAAGGAGTGAAGTGCTGATACACCCTACAAGGTGGATGAACCTTGAAAACATAATGCTAAGTGAAAAAAGCCAGACACAAAAGGTCTCATATTTTGTGATTCCGTGTATATGAATATGCAGAATAGGTAAATCCATAGACAAAGCAGATTGGTGGTTGCCAGGAGCTGGAGGGAATGGAAAATAGGAACTGACTGCTTAATGGGTATGGGATTTCCTTTCACGGTGATGAAGATGTTTTGGAACTATATAGAGATGTTGGTTTCACAATGTAGTGAGTGAACTAAATGTCACCAAATTGTTCACTTTAAAATGATTAAACTCACGTCATGTGAATTTCACATCAAAATAAAATAAAGCTAGTTGCTCTTGTGAAGCATGAAGACGTATCATAATTTGGGGATTCTCCCCTCATATGGGTCTTCAAAGAACATTTTGCATTTGTCAAAAATGACACATGCTAGCCAGTAATAGAGGACTGAGTGCAGAATAAGAGAATGAGCCATTTTTCTTTGACAAACTCAATAGCTTTCTCAGTTTTACCAAAATGCTAAAATGATTTTCATCATGTTAATTATTGGGATATACCCAAAATATTGATTTGATTTTTTAAAGATTTTATTTATTTATTTATTTATTTTTAGGCACAGGGGAAGAGAGGGAGAAAGAGAAGGAGAAAAACCTCAATGTGTGGTTGCCTCTCAGATGCCCCCTGCTGGAGACCTGGCCTGCAACCCAGGCATGTGCCCTGACTGGGAATCAAACCAGCAACCCTTTGGTTCCCAGGCCAGTGCTCAATCCGGTGAGCCACCCCAGCCAGGGCTGATTTTATATATATATATAAATGTATATTTATATATTTAAAAAATTATATATAAATGTTTAAATATTTATATATAAATATAAATATTTATTTATAAATATATAAATATATATATTCCTAGTAGTCTGAATATCTTATATGTTGGGGAAAAAAATCCACTAATGTGAGCGCTGAGAATTTTGGGATTCCACTGAAAGTTCTGCAGAGAACTGTTCTCTTATTGGGAGCATTGATTAAAGGGTAACATTTTGAGGAACAGATACCCCACAAGTTATGCTTTGGGGGAGAAAGGTGGCTAAGAGGAGCAGGGAAGAAATGGAGTTTGCTTCTGGAGCTTGCGTGTTTCATTTAGCATCCTGGGCGTGCTAAGAAATGGTGAGCGGGGTGGGACTCACCGGGAATGCTTTGGGGATGAGATGGGTGGGTTGAGGAGTAATTCTGGGAAACGGGGACACTGTGAAGTTCAGAGGCCTGACTTTTATGGTTTTGTGGACAAGGGAGCCATCAGGGAGCCAAATGCTGGTACAAAGCTTTGAGAAGGCAGTGCTGTCCTACTTCCTGGAGAGCCAATGTCCTTTAAAACTTGCCCTAGATTCGCTGATCAGTCCCTGGAGCAAGGCAAGGGATCTCAGAGGTGGGACTGAAAGCCATCTTCAAGGATTGTCTTAGCATTTGGGGGTGGGGGGGGCACCACAATTCATTTCATAAAAATGGAGATACAAGGATACAGACTATGAATGCAGGAAATACCCCAACTCAGGGTCAGGGGACCCGACTTACAGTCCCGGTCACATCACCAGGACAGCAGGTAAGTCACTGAACTCTCTAATGCCCACTTCTCTCCAGTGAGGGGCAGCCCCAGAAGCCCTTACGAGCTACCAGTTGCAAATATGAACCATTCTAACAAGACTACAAACATCATTATGTTGATCAGATCATCAGCATGGGGATGAGCATGTTTTATAAACTATAAAAGCCATGCAAAGGTAGGGAATTTTTACTGAAGATTGGAAACACCAGGTACATTTAGTTCTCTCAATCAACAATCATATACGAGGCCACAATACTTAGTGAGCCCCTACCCTGGAGGAGCCTAGAACCAGGAGAGGGAGATAGCCAATTGCAGCGAGAGTGAGGGCTGCAGCAGGGCTTATACTGGGTTGACCAAAAAGTTCATTCATTTTTTTTCCTTACGATGCCTCTAGTAGTGCTTAGTTGTCTTTAACTTCATTCAAAAACAATCTTCTCATTGTCTTGTGACAGCTATCCTGTGTGCATTTTTAAAAGACTTGTCAAAATTGGTGAGTTTTTGTGCAGACATTTTAATATCGAAGATGGAAGAAGAGATGTGACATTTTCAGCGTATTATGCTTTATTATTTCAAGAAAGGTAAAAATGCAACTCCAACACAAAAAAAGATTTGTGCAGTATATGGAGAAGGTGCTGTGACTGATCGAATGTGTCAAAAGTGGTTTGCAAAGTTTCTTGGAACTGTTGACATTGTGGCCAAATAATCCTTTGCTGTGGGCTGTCTTATGCACTGGAAGATGTTTAGCAGCACCCCTGGCCTCTCTACCCAGTAGAAGCCAATAGCGGCAGATAGCCGACATACCAAAATATCCAAATCAATGAAGTATTGGTGAAAAAGAAAAATGTCTTTTATTTTATGGAAAAAAACTAAGTGGACGTTCTGGCCAACCCAACACCAGGGCTAAGGAGGCCCACGGGCAGCATGGGGCAGAGCTAGAGGGTGTTCCTCTCAAAAGAAGGTGCAATCTGAGTCTCAAAGAAAAATATTCTAGGCAAGGCACTTTTGGCTTCAAGGAACAGAAATCTCTTTAAACTGGTTAAAGTGAAAAAGAACTTTTTACTGTAAGAATTGAGGACTCTCATGGAACCCAAGCTCGGGAAATGAATTACGTAGCTCAGGGTCATGGAACTGAACAGGACACGAGAAAGGCTAGAGAAGCCACAGCAGCTCCCGGTCCTTTCCTTCCCTCCCTCCACTCTCACTCCCTTCCCTGGCCCCTCTCTGTCTCTGTCTCTCTCTCATTTCTGATTCCCGATATGTGTCTCTTCCTTTTCCTCTGTAGATTACCTTCTTCTGCTTGCTCATCAGCTTGTGAAAGACCTCAAAATGCTGTCATGGACCCCCAGCCTAGAATCCAGGTAAACTTCTGGTGCCATTTTTGTTTTGCATTGTTTTTCTTTGTTTTATCACTACCTGGCCACAGTTTATAGAATTAGTTCAAACGCAAGAAAGAAACAGCAGTCTGACGGACCCAGCTCAGTTCTTCAGTCCAGGCCTCCCTAGCTGTTCGGGGCTCAGGTGACCCTCTCTGGTCCAATCAGCAGTGATAGAATATTTGGAGCTCCCTCTTCCAGGGGCTGTGGGCCAGGCAAGTTACAGGGGAGTGGTTGGTTGGTTGGTTGGTTGGTTTTTATTATTTATTTATGTTTTCAATTTACTGGTTTTTCATCTGTTGGTGAAGAAAGAGGAAGAGCAATGGAAAGGGATTAGGGCCTGCCTGGCAAGAAAGTAGCCTGGAAACGTAAAGTTCATGGTGCAATGGAGGAACCTGGACAGGGCCGGTAAAGCCCGCCTCATCCAGAGGTACTTATTTCAGTAACAACATTTAACTGGTATGGCATGGGCACCAGCCAATCAGAACAGGCAACAGGTGTGAACAGCTGGAGTGGCAGAAATGCCTGGATGTCAGGGCCTGTCTTTATTATAAAAGCTCCTTGTGTGTGTGCATTTTGACTGGAGGGTGTGACCCTTGCTTAACAGCCTTCCATGACATCACTTCATCCTTCACCAAATGAACTAGGACTGGTGGGAAGTGCAGGCTCTGTGGGGGTTGGCCAGGGTTGGGTTTCATCTCCTGGCCACCTGTGAAATGGAGAGCACAGTGGCCCCTCCTGGAGGCTGCTTGGGTAGGGACTTGATCTGCCTGAGGGTGTTTAGAAGCTGCTCTTCCCCTTCCAAGCCTTCCTGCGAATAAGGAGGAGGCAGTGTTTGAGCCCCACTGAAGGCTGAGTCTGCAGATGAGTAAGCACTAAAAACGTGGGAAGTTTCTGAAAAGTGTTTCTCAGCTGGCGATACTTTAGCCTGGCTGGGGCGAGTCACTGCCATTCTGTGTGTACAGATGAGTCACCGGAGTGACTCTCTTTGGGAGGAGCTGGCCTAACTGCAGTCATGGGAAGGTGGGTGGGGGAGAGGAACTGATACCAAGCATTTCCTATGTGCCAGACACAGTGCTGCTGTCATGAACCTCATCTTATTCAATCATCCTAAATACCTTGTGAGTATTCGGTCCTGATGCTCTGGCCCATGGCCCACATTCGAATCCACCCCGTGAATTTTCCATTCCAAACATCCCCAGAGCGCAGCTATTTCTTTTTTTTCTTATCTGGCAAATTTAACCTAATAAGTTTAATATTATAATACATGGCATTGGGGCCCAAAAGAAAAAGGACTTTTAGAAAATCAGGTTACATTTGAGTTTGGGTACCGAGAATTAACAGCTCATCCACAGTAGTTATGGATGGAAACTAAAGCACTCATGAAGCTCACAGAAAGTACGTGGAGAAGACACAGTGCTTGAAAGTTTTGCTCCATCATTCTAACTGACCACATTCTCAGGAAAATCCACTTCAGCCAGAAGAGGCCCTTCCCGTCCTTTCCCCCTGATTGTTGAGTAGAATCTGTGTTTGGACTTTGGCACCAAAACACAGGTGTAGTTGGCATCCTTCACTTGCGCCATGCATCCTAAGGGCTGCCCCATGCCAGAACACTGTTACCCTGGAACTCAACTGCAGCCAACCTTTGATCCTCAATCCCAGGGTATGCTGTACACTTGCTGCTCAATTTTATATGAAGCTCTGGGTCCTGTCAGAAAAACACAACAAAACCATCCAGCACTTAGAAATAAGGCAGGTAAAGTGGACAGAACATTCTCTCAATGTCAGAGCACGTGAAAGGCCACCCAAGAATTGTCTAGAATTGTGCTGCCCAGTACAATAGTGACTAGCCACCAGTGGCTACTGAGCTTATGAAACACGACCAGTCTGAATTGAAATGTGAGTGGAAAGTCTACACTGGATTTCAAGGATTCATATGACAACAAGCTAACATACCTTATTAATAATTTTCAGGTTGATTACACACTGAAATAATATTTTGGATATATTAAAGTAAATGAAACATATTATTAAAATTTATCTTTTCTTTAATGTGGCTATTCACAAATTTTAAATTACATATGCAGTTTGCACTATATTTCTATTAGACAGCCCTGGTCCAGTGAAATGTACTTATTTTAGCACGTCTCACTGTTTCTTATTAAAAGTCCCAGACTAGTGAAGCTTCTTGTTAACTTGTAGATTTTTGTCCAGTAGGGGTGTAAATAATATCTATTGAGTTCAACAAATAACCTTTAAGATTTATGGCCTGTTGGATTTAACTGGTTTTATAGCTAACCCGGTAACTTTTATCCTAATATTTCGTTGTTAAATTACCTTGGCTTTTAACATGCTGTTTGTATTGGCCATACATAACATTGTACTGGTCCCCACCTTAATTAATGAGTTTTTTAAGAATCCTCGACACATGGTCATTTTATATTTGTCTGAGAGTTGTAGTTTTACCAGCACTAATAGAAATAGAATGGAAGCCATGTGTGTCATTTTAAATTTTCTAGTAGTCACATTAAAAAATAAAATTTAAAAAAATGTTTTTTAACTCTATATGCCCCCAATACTATTATTTCTACGTGAAATCAAGATAAAAACAATATCAGTGAGATATTTCACATTCTTTTTTTTCATGCTAAGCCTTGGAAATCTAGCACATCTCAGTGTGGACCAACCACATTTCAAGTTCTTGACACATGCGGCCAATGGGTCCTAGATTGGAAGGTGCAGGTTTGACTCCATCCTTTACAAGTAAAACAAACAATATGGCCAACGCATAAAGGCAGCTCGTGTCGTCGAGGGCTCTTGTGTGAGCCGGAAGGCAGCTGTCTCTACAGAGACAATCTCAGGTCTAGGGGAAGCAGGAGTGTACCTGAAAGTGTATTTCATGCTCAGGAAATCCTTACCTCACCTTTGGACTCTTTCCTCCTCTCCCTCACCAGCTGTATCACCTTAAGCAAAGCGCCTCTATTCTTGGGTTCTCAATTTCTTCATTTGTAAAAGGAAGGGGTTGAACTTGAAGATCTCTAAGGTTCTTTCTGTCATTGGTGTGCCATCATTCTCTGAACTATTCCTTGAGCAGCATCTCTGGGGAAAGAAGCACCCCACTCTTGGAAGCTTTAGGGCACTTCTGAGAGTCTTCTTCCTGTTCTTTCCATCTGTACAGTGTTGTTGAACGTGGAGCTGCCTACCCAACCAAGAAGTGACTGCTCCTCTCTGCTGGTGGGCAGATAAGAGTTAAGACAGGACCGCTTTGAGGTCAATTATCTTCCTCTTTGGCCTAAAAGTGTATGTGGAGTTGGGGAAGGGAGCCTTTGCTTCACAGAGTTCTGCAGTTTTTTAAGCAATAGAAGATAAAGGGATTAATTCCCTTTTGAGGATCCCTAAGAGATTGTAAAGAAAATTAGGAGTCAGAGTGTGTCAGGAGAGAAACTACACACTGCTCACTTAAGGAGCTGTAACTAAGTCTTGGTTTTGTAGTTGAAACTCACTGGAGCCTTAGATTAAGCAAAGGAATTGAATTGTGGATATTCCTCTTTAAGTCAATGAGAAGAAACCAAACAGGGTATGCCCTTCCCCAGCCCAAAAAGATGTATGTTCTTAAGGACCCAACAACTAAATAACAGGACTCACCTGACCTGCTGGTGCCCAAAACCAGGAAGGACCTGTGGGTCAGTTGCTGTCTGTAAGAGAAGGGACCATCTTAGGATGGAACTTCCTGTAAATCAATGGGCAACCTCTGAAGACAGAGACACACAGGTCCCTGGAGGCCCAGGCAGAGGCCAAATGACCACCTGGAAGAAATATTACATGTAAAGTCTTAGGACCGCTTCCTCTGTGCTCCTGTTTATCTTACTATATTGTTTAATAATAGTTCTGCTTGAGTACTGATCAGACTGTGAGATCTTGTGCTGTTTATTTCAGCTTCTCCAGTGATCTGGCCCAGAGCAGCTACTCACTAGATGCTGAATGAATGAGTTAATCAATTAATCAATGAATGGATGAATGAATGTGTGATTCTTACATAATGGGTAAATTGAACTAGGTAGTTTCTTCCAACTGTGAGACTGGACAGTTCAATGAACTAGTAATAGATGAGAATCACCCCCTGCTCCAGTGCGTAAGCCTGGCAGGGGACAGTCCTTTCTTCTGACATTTTCTCAGAGCAGAATGGCCAGACACTTGTGAAGCAGGGCTCCCTCTCTTCCTCGCTGGTCACCCTTACTGGAGCCTTCTGCCATAAAGAGGAGTGGGAAGGAACGGGCTGTGATCTTCTGTCACATTGGAACTCTTCCATTCAGCCAGTTCGATTTGTCCCATCAAGCCACACCATTGTGGCTGAAATATGAGAACAGTAGAGAACCACCAGTGGCATAATTCGTGAGGTTCTAGGAAGGGTACAGAACATCTCCCCCATCGCTGCCTGTAATCCTCACCATGTGGGGAGCATGAGTCATTCCTTTGTGTCTTGAGAGTAGTCTAATTTCAGTTCTGTTATAATGCTGGCAGACCTTGTTTTATTGTGCATCACAGACTTTTTTTTTTTTAACAAATTGAAGGCAAGACCGTCTACCAGCAAAATGATTACGACTCACCTTGTTGTGATACCCACTTGATTGTGATGGTCTGGAACCAAACCCTCGATCTTTGAGGTCTGCCTGTACATACGAGTATTAAAGGGAGAACAGGCATCCTCGGTCTTCTTAGTTTGCTCATGGAAGCAGCTCATGCCTCCGGGCCCTGTAGGATAGAACTGCCTGAAATGCTCTGCTATCTCCCTCCCTTACACTGCAGAACGTGGGCCCTTCCCTCCCTGGAGTTCAGGACATTTGTCACTCCCATTGGAGCAATCTACCTGTCTTCTGGGTTTGTTCCCAGCCCTCTCCATGCCCATCGTTCTCTGCTTCCAAGTACAAACCTTGAGTTTCTCCAGACATGCCTTCCATGTTCCCATCCCAGACCCTCTGTTCAGGCCCTTCCCATCATTTGGCCTGCTTGACCCCTTTGAATACAGTGTTGGCCAGTCTGGATGTCAAATTTGGGGCACACCGGTTATCTTGTCTAAATAGTTTCTTCAACGTCAACGAAATGGGAGATTAATATCGGTGCCATTAACCTCACAGGGCGATTGTGCGAAGGTCCTGATTAGGAAAACGGCTTAAGACGTCCAGGTGCTATGCAAATGTAAGAGGTTTCCACAGTGCTGCTCCCAACACAGACACACAAGGTAAACTTGGTTTTCAAATCTCATCAAGATGCTTTAGAAAGGACTTGATCCATGGGGTTGCTAGCTAATTGTCCAAGTGTGCCTGGAGTGTTCAATGAGAGAAGGAATTGTCTTTGGTATTTATTCCATTGTGTTTACCATGAAAATCCACTATTAGTCATTTGAGACTTCAGTGGCTAAATCCCCAATGGACTTTTCTTTCTTTAGGCTGTCTTTGAAATGAGACACTGGATCCTGAGGTGCTAGGGATGTTGTAACAATTTTCCTCTTTTAAGTCGTTTTCAGCTTGTATACCTGATGAACAAGCGGCTCAAAAAAGCAATAGTAGAAGCCATTAACTGCCTGAGTCCTTGGGCTCTTTGCAATCCCTGGTCCTTACAAATTCCGTTCCTCTTCTAGGAGGCTCTCACTCCAGAGCCAATTATTAGAATCATTTTAATAGATGAGGAATCGGAGCTCAGAGGCAAAAAAGCTGTCACTTATGGAAACTCACAAGCAATCAATGGAAGGTTAAGACTGAGGTCTGATCTTTCCAGTAAATCATGGCAAATGCTTGACACATTGTTTCAAAACTGGTTTATCCACTTGTACTTTCAATTCATAAACATAGGCCAAAACTCAAAAAGATCTGCCTCCCACTTCTATCCCTCTACCATCCAGTTCTTCCAAGTGGCAACCAAACGTTTCTTGGATATTCTTTCAGAGATAATAGGCATACTAACAGTTCGATTGGATTCTTTTACTTAACATTTTGTAGTTTTCATGAGTTTCTTTTTATAGCTGTGTAGTGTTCAATATAAGATGATGTAGGTGCTTTCCAGGACATACTATTTAGGTTACACCTAATACTTGTGTGACTACATACACAGGATGCCTGCTAGAAGTTGGATTTCTGGGTCACAAGGGCATGTGCTTTTGAAATTGAAGGTACTGCCCAGCTGTCCTGCAAGGTAGTTTTACCAAGATACCCCACCAGCAGTGCCCAAAGCTGCTTCTCATCAGCAGTGTTTTAAACTTTTTGATCTTTGCCAACTTCTACTCTTGGACCTGCGCTTTAGGCTTGACTGATGGACTCATTTCCCACTTTGAACCTCTTAGAGCTTTCCAGCTGGTCTTAAACCAGACGGTAGTCTTCTGACAGCTGGCATGCACTTCAGGAAAAGAAACAAATCCTTCCCATACATTATCATTTCATCCAAACAGCCATCACACCTTACTTAGAGTATTTTTCCCTTGTTAACCTAATAGTTAGCCTTTTTTTCAAGTTCTGAAGTACAAGGGGCTTGAGTTGTAGATCATGTAGACTTCAAAGGATCCAAGTGAGCAGTGTAAGCAGATGTGGATGTACACAACACCTTTAAGATCAGTTTTCAGGTTTTTAAAGATTATGATAAGATTCTTGAACACCATTTTGTCATCAGAGTATCATCCTCATTAGAAGCCTGTTGTGAAGTTTCTTTATATACCTACCTAGAACCAAAAACATCTTAATTTTAGGTTACTAGTCGTCTTTTTTTTTAAAATATTTTATTTATTTATTTTTGAGACAGAGGGGAAGAGAGGGAGAGAAACATTAATGTGTGGTTGCCTCTCACATGCCCCCTACGGGGAACCTGGCCTGCAACCCAGGCATGTGCCCTGACTGGGAGTCATACCAGCGACCCTTTGGTTCACAGGCCTGTCCTCAATCCACTGAACTACTCCAGCCAGGGTTAGGTTACTAGTCTTTTAAGAGAGCTGGAATTAACCCAAGACTTTGACTGTTATATGACACACTAAAGATAACAAAACTATTTGACGTCATTTCACATTTAGAAAAGGATCCAAATCTAGCCATTTTACAGATCTCCAGTCTCAGCCACCAACTTAAGACTAGATATTTCCATTCTACCACAGCAATTTCCTATGTGATATGACAAAATATAATAGGAGCTATGTAAGATTTGACCTTTCCCCAGCAAGAGTGTCCAACTCACAGCCTGGGATGCCTGTGAATGCAGCCCAACACAAAACTGTAAATTTACTTAAAACACTGAGATTTCTTTTGTGATCACATTGCAGTGTTTAACGTGGCCCGGAGATGCCAAAAGGTGGGTAACCCACAGGACCGTGTAAGACTATCTCTGAGCACATAGCACCAGTTAGGAAGTCCCTAACGTGGTGGGCTCTCACACAGGGCCTCTACTATGACATACTTGCATCCCAATAAAGCACCATTTTCCCCTATGGGAAATACAAGCCATTTAAATGATGCTGCAGCTGCTGGAAAAATCTCCAAAGTCCTTCGATCTGCTCTCAGTCAGTGAAAGAGTTTTAAACATCTCACCACCGATTAGAGTTCCCCAATTATTCGATCAAGGTTTCACTCTCAGGTCGAGGCACAGCACAATCAATCGAAGACTGTAGACTCCAAACTGGCCTTGACCAATTTAAAAATATGCTTTGGGCCATGACAGGACTATTTTGGAGGGAAGACAGGAAGGAAAACAAAGTTGAACCCCTATAGTTAAACAACTGGACTTTTATTCTATTTTACCAGCCCATCCCTGACATGTCCATCTTTATAGCACAAAGTGACAGCTATTTTAAAAAGCCAATCCCTCGGCTAGGGCTGCAACAAAGCCATACTTTCAACTGATCACACTGCTGCTCTACCCTCAAAGGACAACTGTACAGCGAGTATACATATGCACTGCTCAACAATTCCACCACCACTACTACCACTACCACCACCACCGCACACACCACACACACACAGCTGAATCCTCCAAACCCCTAAAGCTACAGATCAACAAAAACAGACATGAAGCCTGAATTTGGGACAATTAAAGAAATAAATTATAAAAGTTTTATTTTTCAAATCCAAGGCAAAAAAAAAATCCCAGGTTGGAATCACCTATTGGGAACTACTACGTAGAAACATGAACACCTATTATTACTGAAGTATTATCACAATTTATTTCAGAATCAAACTAGTTTAGTAGATGACTGACACACACAAAATAGGCAAAGGTGACAAGGTTTAGATTTTACTTATAATTTACTTGAATGAGATCAATCTCCTCAGTCTAGCTTAAGTCTCCTAAACTATGGATTATTCATGTCCTTGGCCTGGGGGTCAGCAGAAATCAATAAAAAGAAAAGAGCTGCGAGTGAAGATGCGTTATGTTGTCCCAAATGCGTGAGTTATTTTCTCCTTGAAAGGAAGACCCCAAGGCCTCCATTGCACTTTCATTTGAACGTAGTATTTGAGACAATTGTCCTAAAGGGCTGATATTTCCCAATTAATCTGAGGTCATAATAAAACAGGCAACAAAACAGTATCTGGGATTTTGGTTTCTCACCCTTATTATCAAGACTCACTGCCTCCCATCATCAATATTTATTGAGCATTTACAGTGTACTAGGCACAATAGAACATACAAGAAAACATTGTCCCTGCTCTTGAGGAGCTTACATTCTAAAAGAAAAAAAAATACACCTCTTTTAAAATGGTATTTTTGTTTGGTGTTTCTGCAAGGTACTGAGGAAATAGTCTGGAGGGTGAGCTTTGGGTGTAACTTAGCCCCGTTATGTAAAGGAGAGGAAGGAAGGGGATTTTAAAGCGGCCAATGACAGACCTCTCGGGATGGCAGGGTTTTCCAGGGAGGTAACACCACCTCATCGACTAAGGAGACTTGCTGCAGTAAACAGGGTGAGGGGAATAGTTCGTGGGATGCAAGCAAAGGGAGTAGGGTATCCTTAGACATTGAGTGGAGCCAGAAAGATCACGCGGCCTTTGCCCCCAAGTATATGGCCACCAAGCAGGAATGGTTGCTGACAAGACAAAAGGCTAGAAAAGGTGATCCTGTGCACCTGACAAATAGAAAGGCAGGCTATAAGAGTATCAAGAAATTCTTAGAAACAAAAGTGATTTGGAAGCACAAAACCGACAGTTAACACTACCCAATGTCACGATGGGCCAAGAACATTGTATTGTGACTTCGGAAGTCAGAAAAAGCCACGTACTAAAATTTTAAATGGAATACATTACCTTTTTCTTTCAATCAATCCCACCTCTTAAAAACAAAAAACCCAAAAAGTATCTTTTTTTCCCAAGCGGTTGGGGGCGGGGGGAGGAGCATGGGATGTGGTTGGGAACAGTAGTTCTAGTAGTAGTATTTTGTTATGATAAACTTTGTATTTAAACTTGGTAAAGCCCATTAGCTGCCAAGAGGGAATAAGGAATAAATTTCCAAAAATGTGCAATTTCCTTGAGAGTTTTAGAACCAAAAGACTAATTTACATGAAAAGCTGTAGAGAAGTAGTTGAAAAGTCCATTCATAAAACTTTTATTCCACTTACATGAACTTAATACACGTGTTCTTAACAATTATGCTTAGATTGTTCATGAAAATTTCATAAGACATTAACAAAGCTAGCCATCATCTCAAGTTATTTCCCTGTTAACTATTTTTACAGCACATGCATGTTAGGCAAGTATCAAAAAAAAAAAAAAAAAAAGGCAAAACAAAAACAAAAAAAAAACCTAAAAAAGTTAAATACATGGGTTTTTGTTTGTTTTACTGCTATGCTTGATATACATAAAGTAATGAATATCAAGCAATTAATTTTACTGCATCTTTCCTTGTACATTTGTTCTTCGGTTGCCTAAAACATTTAAATACAAATAAAATGAGTGTAGCAAAAATAATGAAAGCAAACAGCAGGTAACTTTACAAACAATGGAATGTGAACCGTTTCTGCCCTTATCCCGAATAAGTTGGGTCACAACTAAAGGAACACTTCTGCAGCTGCAGTCGAAGGTGTGCACGTCGAGACTGAGTGTATTCCACAGATACACACATGACTCAACATGCATTATCCACGGGACACCCATTTCTACTACAGCCTTCCAAGTGCTCCAAGACTTTAAGTACCCACAACACCTACACCTGTGACTGGAACCAACTCTCCCTTTTATTCCCCACCCGGACAAACCAATATGTAGGCAGTTTTCTTTGCTTAGACACGGAAGCAATTTTAGCACTGGCCCTTGTGAAGCCACAATGTACCAAAAGTACTACGCCAAACATTTATAACTTGTATAAAAATTCCACATCCCCATATTGGCCACCTCAAGATGAAAACATAACTCCCTAAATATTAACTGGCTCTACTCCCCTAATATTAAACATAAAAACCACGTGGGAAATATAGAAATTCAAATAGAACATAAACCTGTCATAAATCGTAAACAAAAAACTATTTGTGGGACAGCATGGATGACAGATGGTCTACTGTGTAAATTTTAAAATGAGGCAGACAAAAAGTTTGAAGGCCGGTTAATTTTCTCCTCCTTCTCCTGCTTCAGCTTCATCTCCTTGGGTGTCCGATGTCCACAACTGGTAAAAAGGTGGGTAGGGGAGGAAAGAAAGAAGAAATAATTTTTCAGCATGTTTCAGTTTGGAAAAAAAGTCTGAATAATTATGCCAAGGTATCAGAATGCAATCATGGTTTTTGTTAAAAGTTTCTAAAACAAACAAAAAGTACTGAAGATAATTTCAAGATACAAACACCTCAAAGGAACCATAAATACATTTATTTTTTCCCTAATTATTTTGTAAATATAGGAGGCAGAGATGTCTTCAAATAACAAAGTCAAATACAGGAAACTCTTGATTATTCATAGAAGGTAAAGAGACACAGAAGTTACCAGAATATTAGAGATTGTCCTGAATAGTTCCAATGAGAGACGGGTACACAAGTTTAGTGCAACTAAACCAGAATCATCTAATCTGGCCTATGTTCAAGATGCTTTCCCCTGGTAGAACTTAAGACTCCCACTCCAAAGAGAACCCCACACTTCACAAAATTGAAGTCTTACCATTCTATAATTTTAGAGGTAATTATAAAAATTGATTCAAGATGACTTTAAATTTTATATTGCTTATACATTGAAAAACTAAGTGGAAAAAATCTCAATATTCTTCTATCTCCCCAATCACCCATTGGTTTTATTTACTAACCAAATATATGTCTGGCCTGGGAAGGAGACTTCTTCCAAGGTCAGTTAGTTAACTGACTTCTGGAAGCCTGTATGCTCCCATTAAAGAGGGAATTTTGTAAGATAAAATGAGATTGTCTTCTAATATCTCTTTCTAGTTGTAACCTTCAAGGAGATTATTTTTACCTATAAACATGAAAAAATTTGATGTAAGATATTCTTCCCAGAGTTAATGTTGACAATATCTGGTCAACCAGATCCCAACTCAAGTACTAGGGAGTTTGGGAAAAAATTCTTTGACAGAATAACAAATGAAACCAAACTGTAATGATAAGGGATGATACTACCAAGGCTCACAGAGCAGACATACAGTAAATACAGACAGAATAAGAACCTTTGGTTTTCTTCTCGCTCATTTGTTACAAGATGCTCTTTATGTTATCAGCTGAAAGTGTATTTCAGATCAGGCCCTCTCAAAGAGTGACAATACAACATAGTAACTAGGTCTCAGGTTCTAACTTTTAGAACGGCAAGTTATCTCTCACCACTTCAAACAAGGAAAATACAAAAAACTATTATTAAAATTAGCTACCAAATTGACGTGCTTCTTTTTTGATATAAAAAGGTTTATTCTTTAAGAAACCATGGCTTATTTTCTTGATTAAAATAAAAACCTCACAAGTTTGTAGGTAGCCCTCTAATTACACTTTCTGAAACAATTCTAAGTATTCAGCAGCAGTAACAAGCAGACGACACTGCTTAGGAACTCTCTGTGGAGAACGTGTGATGCTAGAATGTCCAGCTGGCTTAGGAAACTGGCAGTTCACTAGAGTAAAACTGGAAGTAAAATGTAAAATGATTTGTAGTCCCCAAGATAAAAAGCAAATAAAAACCAGTAGCACTAAACTATCATCTTCATTCCTAGCCATTTACCTGGCACACAGCAGATACTTGATTATTTTTTCACCCAACTTTAAATTTAATATTTATCTGAAGGAGAAGAATGGGAAAACCCATGGGCCCAAAGAGAGATATCAACAAACTACAATGTGTACACTTTATGAAAAATAGAGGTAACTGGAATCTGAACACTATTGAGATATTTAATGTAATTAAGGAACTAATGCCAATTCAGTGTAATAATAATGGCAATGTGGTCCTTTCTTTGTCTGGAGTACACCAAAGACAATCCTGACCTTTTTTAAAGAGACTAGGCAAAACAGATTTCTATTTGGATTCTGCGGAGTATCTGAAATTTTGTAAGTAAAGCTATTAACCCCCTACCATAGCTATATAAATATGGAGGTTATCTACAGTCAAGAAAACGAGAACTTCAGTACACTTATACAATGCTAAACGCCAAACTCTTCTGTGACTAAAATGGAGGGAGGGGGGGTGGGGCGGGGAGAGGAATCACCCAGATTGGAACAGAAAATAAAATGGCCCACGTGTTTAAAAAGTTTAAAACCATGAATTACAAAATTATTTTTATTTATTATTATTAACTTTCACCTGATGATATAGGCTTACTGATTTTTAGAGAGTGGAAAGGGGAGAGAGAAAGAGAAACACTGATTGCATGTTTCCTGCACAGGCCCCGACCAGGGATCAAATCTGCAACTTACGTATGTACCCTTACCGGGAATCAAACCGTACAAAGTTATTTTAACAATATATATATTAAAGTAATGAAACAGTGCATTTTTAGTCCTTTGTCAATATTTCAGTTTCTGTATGTGTTTTTTTTTCCTGCCAGTCTTAGCAGATAGAATCTTGTATTAAAAAAAAAAAAAAAAAAAAGACCAAAAATATTCCTTGTAGTATCTACACAGTAACCCTCTTCAACCAGATTAACCACTAACGATGCCATTATGTACTTACTGTCAAGTTGTCTCTCAGTAATTGCATTATTAGCGTGCTGTCTTTGTATGACTCTTCACTTAATGTATCAAGTTCAGCAATGGCTTCATCAAAAGCCTATGATTTAAAAAAGTACATTTCAGTGCCCAAATAATAAAGATCACTATGTTTCCATATAACAGGTAAAATACATACTGTCTTTGCAAGAGAGCAGGCTTTCTCCGGGGAGTTCAGAATCTCATAGTAGAACACAGAGAAGTTAAGGGCCAGACCCAATCTGATAGGATGTGTTGGCTGCATTTCCTTTTTGCTGATCTCAAAAGCTTCTTGGTATGCTTGTTGTGACTGATCCACAATCCCTGGATAATAAAACACATCAAAATATATTGATGAAACTTGCACTTCACCTCTATCCCTCAAGCCAAACCTTTAACATCCGATGATACCCTATAAAATATTAAGCTGTAGCAACCTTAACTGAATGAAGTTCTTTTTAATTTAAAAAATAAGCTTCTTTCAGACCACCATACTAGCTATTGGTCAATGTCAAGACAAAAATGACTCCATAATCATCTCAGTATTATATTTTATCAGTTTGCACTGCTGTACATAATACTGTGACCATTGTTTCTTAAAACTATGATGAAACGTTCATATGCATAAAATTGGCTTTTCTGCAAGCATACATTTTAGAATACCAGTATTAGGCAGTAAATATATAGCCTCGGGACTTAAAAAAAAAGGGAGAGAGAAAGTACATTACTGTTATTCATTTAGTGCTCTGAGCAATTAAAAAGCAACAAAAAGCCCTGCCGGGTGTGGCTCAGTGGATTGAGTGCTGGCCTGTGAACCAAAAGGTCGTGCATTCAATTCCCAGTCAGGGCACACGCCTGGGTTGTGGGCCAGGCCCCCGGTTGGGGGGGGGGGGGGGGGTGGGGGTGGCGCAAGGGCACAAGAGGCAACCACACACTGATGTGTCTCTCATACATCCATCTTTGTTTCCCCCTCCTTCTCCCTCTCCCTAAAAATAAATAAAATCTTAAAAAAAAAAAAAAAAACAACAAAATAACTGCATGTACCACAGAAAGAGACCACCTCCATAATGTTATTTTACATAAGTTCAACAAACAGGTTAAACCATAGCATACCTTTCTTGTCATCCCCAGCAGCAACCTCAGCCAAGTAACGGTAGTAGTCTCCTTTCATTTTCAAATAGAAGACTTTGCTCTCTGCTTGTGAAGCATTGGGGATCAAGAACTTTTCCAAGAGAGACTTGGGAAGAAAAGAAAGTCATAATAAGAATAAAACACTTACAAAACTAAAAGAATCTGCATTTCTTAAGAGCATAATAACCTAAGTTATAAAATTTTAATATAGTCATCGCCAGTAATACAGCAGTTGAATGCAGCAGACACATGAATTTGTGGCTTAAAAGCAGAATGCTTTAGACAGTAATACGTAAAGTTTGAAGTTAGTGTTTAGTTTATTAAGTTTCATACATTTGAATATTACCCCTCCCCCTCTCCCATAGTAAAATCTATTTACATGCCAATACAGACTTCGTTTCAATGATAGTTCATAATATTATTTTCTAACAAGCTGGCAAGTTTCCATTTTCAAAGTAGTCATAATGTTAGAAAGGAAAAACATTAAGAGATTAGTCTTTTGGGACTCTAGTGGAGTATGACTTAAGCAGAAACTAATAGAAACTACTAGAGTCCATGACAGAGAAAACAAAATTAACTTCATTTATAACACAATTCAAGGAACACCTCACAACAGGTAAAGATCTTCAAAGCAAAAGTTTTATTTTTCTTAACTAAGACAGTGGCAGAATTATAAAAATTACAGTTCTAAAGAGTAAACCTTTAAT